>CM026426.1:13188492-13449791 GCA_014871385.1 Ceratodon purpureus | reverse complement strand
TTTTTAAAGATAGGTAATTTCAATGGATAAAAAATTATTGGTAAAAATAATTTACTACGTTATTCTTATGAATCTTATCTCTTGGTTTGAAATGTTGGATGATATTGTGTTTGTGGCTGTGTACTTAACTGTTGTAGTTAATAATCTTCTAAAAGAATCTTCAACTAATAAGTAAAAAGAAATTCAAATTTTTAAGATTAAAGATTTACATAAAATAGAACATGTATAGAGAGCCCCCTTCATCAAAAGTGATTTTTAGATAGTTTTTGATTCTTTTCTAGCCACTTTTTCAAATGCTCACATTCACTTTGGTTGGATTCGAAGCCCTCATACAATAACTTAAAAGTGTCTACTTTGCATGAAACTTTTCCAAGTTGTACAAAAACAAGTTGAGAATCTATATCAGCAAAAAAATTGACTTCAATAACATTTTTCCATCACTTTTGCACAATTTTAGCAAAAGGGCTGAAACTGACAAATAGTTAAGCACTTTTTTGGTACACTTTACCATGCTTGCACCCATATATATATATATATATATATGTTAATTAACTATAAATTGAAAATTTATTGACTTCACTAAAATATTGTAAATAAGAATTTTGATGTTATGTAGAGACTACTGACCTTCATATTTTCTTCCATCAAATGCCTTAAATACTCTTTTTTCTTCTTAATTTGATACGTAGTAGCATCTAAATTATGTGGTCCACAAAATCTGTTGATGTACCAAAGTTTTCAAATTTTAATCAGGTTTGTTCTCTTGAAATAATCTAATTCTTGAAAGAAGGATATAAATAAATAAAAATATGCCATTTAATGATAAAATATCTATCATGAGAGGTCATTTAGACATAAGAGAATAATAAGATAATTAAAAATTTGTATTGTGTTTGAGCACAATTCATTTATCAAGTCAATTTAAAGTAAACCAGTCCATGAAAGAGTCAACAACAAGTATTAACAAAGCATACATAATTTCAAAATTTCACTAGTAGACCATGTACTATGAACTTTATTTCTTTAAATAAAATTCAGAAACAGAATATTTGGGAATAATTTCATATTTGTTCTCTATGTATTGATAAACTGTAAATTCCTTGCACATTTGATGGAATGATACCCCTGAATCCTTAGTTTTTTTATTTCTATATATAGAAACAAAAATAACGGTACACATACATTATTTGTAAAAATGATGTTAATTATGAAAAAGGTTGTAATAGAAACATTATCATTAAAAAAAATTATACACACCTTTTATCATCTAGTAAGATCATTTTTTTAAAAGAAATTTTTTATCATAAAAGACTTTATATGTTGGACATACTTATTACAAAATTCTTCATAATAGTCTTTACTTTGTTCTTCCATTTTAGACTTTTCAGCATTTTTCTCTTTTTGATTTCTTTGACTTTCCATTGCCATTCTTGTTTCGTGCCTTCAATGTAATATTTCCAAACAACATAAGGCATTGCTGTCCTCACAAAATGTTTATCAATATTTCACTTTTTATAGAAATTAAATAAAAATTTGTAGAGAGATCATCAAAGTAAAATATAAAATACTATTGAAAAAAACTTGAATACCTATCTGTAAAAGAAAATTCCCAGTGGTAGTTGACTATATTACAATCTATCACAGTATATGCAATCTTAATGATGATAATTAATATTTATTAAAACCATACTGATTAAATGGATTCCATAAAGCAATGTGAAATTTCTACATAAATGTCAATGTTGCAAAAAGAAAATAAATGTTTTTCCTTCACTTTACAATCAATTGCTACATAACAACAGGTAGTTATTTTGATGATTAGTCTAAGGACACATAATACATTTATTTTTGAAGTCAACAATAAGAGTCAGCATCTGCATCCAACAATTTAATATTGGGGTCTCATTTTTTATTCTATCAAGTCTAATGATGATGTGCTAATTTTTTGGTTTTTTTAATGAAGATGTAAAAAAAAAATTAATAATAATAAAAATAAATTTAAAAAATTAAAAAAAAAAAAAAAAAAACAAACAAACAAGAAGAAGTAAGTGTTGAGAGAGCTAGCACCATAAAGTGCAACAATGTAATCTTTTTATTCATCAAAATACTGGAATATATATCTTTGGATTCCATAGTGGATTTACAATTTATATTCTATCTATAAAATGAGATTTTGTTCAAACAAAAATTGCTCTCGTAAATTATGTGTGCTTGTAAAATAAACACTTCTAAAGTTTTGTAAGTTATAATATAATTTTTTTATTGTGGCATAATATGTTGTTTAAGATGTAAATTAGTGAAATCCACCCACCTCCCTTACACATGGCTTGTTAAAAGTTACTCCAAACTTAAAGTTTACTTTATTTGGAGCTTTTGGCAAAATTCATGGCTATTTAATCTAGGTTAACCTACATCTAAGGGTCACAAATGAATTGACTAGAAGGCTAATTAATTGCTTAGACTCTCCACTAAACAAACAAGTGAATCTCTATAGACTTCTATGAAGGTATAAAACCATGAGAGTCTATTTGTCAGATGCATGTCGTTGCTTGTTTGCTTTGGAAGTAACCCTGGCTTGCTACATGTGTTTAAAAGACTTATAGAGATTGTGATATATATATGTTGGCGTAGAGCTAAGTAGAGTGCAATATGGTCAAGTCTACTATAACTACTAGTTAAGTCTTCTAATTTATGATTGTAATTGGACTCTTTCATCTCATCCTTTGATTTATATGTATGTATAGAATTTGATTTTTCTTGAGACTGTAGGAACAAGTTATAAAGGAATGTTGACACATTCTCTACAAAGACAATCCTAATTGTTATTTTGATTGTGATTGCAACAACATGTAAGGCCCCTTAACTCTTTAGAATGTATTTGGAGATATTTGATGAATGAATAAATCTTTGAAGCACATGTAGTAATATGAGAGGAGCAAAACAACTTCTAGTTGAAAATGAATGGGCTAGAGTTGGGCATCTCCAAGTTTACAACAAGTATATTAAGGTTGAACAAATCCAAATTCAATGCAATAGAGTGAGCTCACTTTACATTAATATCATGCGAACAAGAGTTAGAAAACTTAAGGTGAAGTGCACTAGAGCTAGGCCACTCTAGATTAAGAAAATTGAGTATAAAATCTGGCATTGAAGTTGTGCAAACAACTTCAGCGTTACAGTTGTAACAAACAAAAACAACTCTCAGCAACGGGTATCTTGGCTCTTCCAACAATGAAGAATGCAGCAAGATGCAATATGTAGTGTCAATTGCAAAATTTTGCACATCATTGAGACTTTGAACGCAAGTGAACCCAAAGCTCAACCAAAGGCATTTCTCTTAGAGCGTCACCGCGACACCTACCAACCCACTCTAACTTGTTGAAAGCTGGGTTGAGTGAAGGTAACCATCTGAATGGGAGTCAAATGTCCATGGACAAGATGTAAAATTAAAAGACTTAAAGATGTATGGATCAGATCTAAGTCTAAAATATAAATTCAATTTAAGTAAAAGATTTTCAAAGAGCAGAGACTAAGTGTAGTATATAAAGCTCTATGTGAGAAGGTAAAGACACTTGTGATTTTGAATCAATTTGTATGGCCAAATTTCTTTGAAAAAGTTATGAACATTTGGCTCTATGACTTGATTCCAAGAAGTTAATCAATTACATAGTTTGAACCAAATTTGTTTATTTTTCTAACAAAGTCAAAATGAATATTTTTTTCATAACTTCAATAATTCAATAACGTGAATTTAAAAATCAATCATTGTAAAAAAAAAAAATTTAAAAAAACTCAGAATTAATGCCAAAATAAAGATGAAAGATTAAACTCAAAAAAAAAAAATCATCTTGAGAAATATGTACCATATCAAAATTATGGTACAAAATAGGTCCATTTTTTAATGATATAGTATTTCAAAATATGATATAAAATATTTGTACATACAATTAAAAAATTCAAACATAGAACATCTAAAATTAATTTTTTTTGAATAAAATTCCATACAATTTATAATTATTTGAACACTAATTTATAATAACAAATTCCAAATTAACTTATCACTTTTTATGCACACTAATATATATATATATATATATATATATATATATATATATAGTTTTTCAAACACATAAAATTATTTTAAATTTGCTGTTTATGCTTAGTCAAATCATTGTTTACGAGTCCATTAAATTAATAACTTCTACCAAAGATTTCATCAAAAAAATGTATCAAAATTTTGGAAAACATACTAAATAAAATAATTATAGTTGATTATAAATAAGATAAATAAAATAGTTGATTGATGTATATATATCTAGAACCTCAGATTTTTGTCGTAAGAAGTAGATCCAAGTGAAGCGAGAGAAATCATCTGTAAAAGTGATGAAATATATATATATATATATATATATATATATATATATATATATATATATATATATATATATATATATATATATATATATATATATACATACATACATACATACATACATACATACATACATACAGTAGGTGGAGGGCTGGTTCGACACTTGTTTGTTGAATAATTATTTAAAGTAGAAAAAACAGATTTGACACCTAAAAATAATTTATGGACCATTTCGGCAATTTTCTCCTTAAAATTATAAATTCCGTCATATTGTCATGACCAAGTCTTTTCATCAAGTTAGCATGTGAGATTTGAGTGTCGATTTAAGAATGCTCTGTACTTTATACAAGTGGAGTGGAGTTGTATCCAACAATCCATGTGGGATATGTGACCTTTGAGGTGAAGCACCTAGTTAGTCTTTATTTTTATAACGTGCATAGCTTTTGCATAAAGTCTTCAAATAACATAAAATTTGTTGGAGGTGAAAGAGTACTTGATTCCTAAGATTTTCTTAGATCAAAACAATTCCACAAAAGTTGATCCTCTAAGCACAAATGAGCTTTGAAAAACTGTTAGAAACGCAGTTTGACACATAGACCTTTACAATGTTTTTTCGTCTATATCTTTTGCATAAAAACTTATTTTAACACAAATATGTTGGAAGTGGAAGAAGGCTTGATTCCTCAACTTTTTTTAGTTTGACACAATTTCATTAAACTTCATCTTCTATGCTTAATAGGACTCCAAAAATTTGTATACAACACATTTCAAAAACCTCACCTAGAGTCTTGCTACGTCTGAACCCATACTCTTTGTGGACTCATATAAGTGGGTTTGATTACAAAAGGAGCACCTTCTCCCCATTAAATCTCACACACACCTTCCATTCAGAATTGAACCTAATGAATTTAATTTTTTTTGTCAAATGCTTACTGTATTTTAGATTGATTCCGGCAATACTAAGTAATAATTTCTAATAAAATTCAACTTATAATTTTTGAATTATTTAGTGTCGAACCGGCCCTTAACCTACGGTATATATATTTAAGTGCATGGTTTTGATAATTAAGATCAATCGTAGGTCCCAAAGAACTCGTCTCTACACTTTTCATTATTGATCAACCATGTGTCTACAAGTTTTATATAATTGTGAATTCAACCATGATATGATTGAGCTGTACTTTAGCATCAATAAATCTTTCAAAACTGTTTTTTTTAATTTAGCAACTTTTTTCCTTTACTTGACCATCTACTTTATAATAATAAATAGATCATATTTTGCCTGCGATCCTTCTTTTTTAGGATGTCAATTATTTCTATATTTTCAACTTCAAATAGCTTTTCTTTTTATATCTTCAATGTTGCAAATATGGAATACCAGAAGCTTAAAGCTCTAGCGTCTTTGAATTAGAGTTATGAAAATTATAACCAATGTAAATACATACTTCTAAAAAGTCTACAACTTCACTTTTAAGAAGATGCTTCATTTTCAACACAATTATTCTTTTGTATGTGGAGTCATCGAATTATATTGTGGGCTTATGTCTAATATACTAAGCATTCATCATGCAATACAGAAATGATGAGAAAGAACATATTAATACCTTACACTTTAAAACTTTAATTCAAATATCAACTCCTGCCACTATCCTTTGCTCTTTACTAAACTCACATAATCACTATATCATAATCATCTGGAGTAACTTCCGCCTCTATCGATACAAACAACAAAAACATATATCTATCCTTTGCTCTTTACTAAACTCACATAATCACTATATCATAATCATCTGGAGTAACTTCCGCCTCTACCAATACAAACAACAAAAACATATATAATTGTCAACTCCAAACATCATCTTAAACTTGCCAAATCACATTCTGGCAATGTTTTTTACAGGTGCATTGGAAATTACATAAAGCATACAATTGCAATATGTTTTATTTTTATTTTTTTTATTTTAAAATTTTAAACAACATACAAATGATACAATTGCAAAGTATAAACATACTGCAATTGTATGCTTTATGTAATTTCCAATCTACCTATTAAAAATAACTAAAAGGTGTTTCAAAAATGTGACTTAATAATAAAGTTTGAGATGATATTATATGATCAACTAACTTCTTTATGTATATCAACAAATACATACAATATTGTACTAGAATGACCACTGAGACAAATTTGAAATGTAGATTGGATAAATGAACTACTTAGAAAAATTGATAATTCTCCAAGTCCACCTAAAAGGCTCATAAACACAATACATTTACACATTCGATTTCCTTAAATTCATTAATTTTTATTTTCTTTTGAAATCAAAACCTTTGCATACAAAGAACTACATGAATTAAAATCATCCATTACAAACCACCTTTAATAATTGTAACACAAAGAAATTTTTCATCCATGCTTCAAATGCTTGTCAAAAAATTGACAAAATTAATTGAACCACTTATAGAGCAATCACTTCCACCACTATAACCAAACATTCTATTGTTGTTATTAACATCAATCATCAGGCACTCATGTTTATTTTCATGTATCATTACTAAAACAATATTCCAAGCCTTTAAAACCTATAAATACAAGCTCCACCAAAAATATTTATTTGATATTGCATCAAAACACAACATCTATATAACATAAACATATTTAATTCTTGAACAAACATGTGATACTCCTTAATTGAATATCTCCTTCATGCACTTTTCAATAAATGGATACAATCCAGAAATAATATAGTTTCTAGAGCAACCAAAACACAAATACAAGCTGATGCTTTCCAAAAATATCAAGACAATGGACGTTAGTAAAAATTAGTTCTGAACATTAAATTACAATAGTAATGGGAAAAACACTTAATAGCATAAATTGACTTATATGGATTCAAACCATTCTCAAAACCACTTAAAAAAATCAGAGTATGGATAAATCAAAGATATTAATATCCTATTTTACAACATTATATACCTGCTTTACACTTCAAACGCTACAATAAATTGTTTGGAGGTTTGAAAATTTTTGGTCCCTTTAAAACAATCTAGGTGCAAAATTTCATAGTCGCGAGTACCATTGATAATAGTCTACAAGATCCCTTGCACTTGTAAAAAACATAGACGCTAATGCAATGTAAGTTTTTGATCAAATGTATTACATGTTAAAGACTTTTGATTAAAATACACCATCTAGACAAATGTGGATTTGAATCTAAATATACAATTCATTGAATTGCCATAACGGAATGATAGATTTTCACTAGAAATCCTTAAAGCTAAAACTAATAAATACCAAACACTTATTAACATTATTTTAACTAAAATGGAAGATAGACCCACTTGAATCACTACATTTAAAGCAAAAGCTACTACATACATACATTTGATAAACTTTGATTTCAATATCCACATGTTCAATCAAAAGCACCTTCAAAGACATCAAAATCATGGCCATCCTCCTTGCCATGTCCATTACCTTTGCCAAAAGATTACTAGAAAATTTATGAACATCTTCAACAATTACATGATTTACTATAGATAATCAAAAGGTTGTTAGCAGTTATAGTCATCTACTTTATTAGCGTGCAAATAATTTGTCAAATAGTGGACTCTAGTTGAGACATATTCTTTTCTTGCCTTAAATTCTCAATTATAATACTAGGCCATTTCATTTCCCATTCTTACTCACGTAAGTCCACCAAGTTTCAATCCCAAAGCACTTATACGGTATAAAATTCCATCTAATCAATACTAAATTAATTAGCAAGTGCTACTAAAATTCAATTATTTGTAATAAGCAACCAACATACAAATTAGAGAAGATTGAGAGAAACCATTTTTATATGAATCAAATTTTCCATAGCTATTAGTCTTTAGTTTCTTGTTACAAGTCATCTATTATTAATTATAGTTTGAAGATCTTTCATTATATAAACTTAAATCACTAAGATTAATAACAAACTACTTAATTTTTCTTATAATAAATATGGTTTAATCATGAATAAAGAAGATGAATAACCATGGACTCCCCTCTCCCCCCCACTCTCTCCTCCCCCCTCCCCCACTCTCTCCTCCCCCCTCGCCCCCCTCGCCCCTCGCCCCTCGCCCCTCGCCCCCCTCCCCTCTCCCCTCTCCCCTCTCCCCTCTCCCCTCTCCCCTCTCCCCTCTCCCCTCTCCCCTCTCCCCTCTCCCCTCTCCCCTCTCCCCTCTCCCCTGCACACTTCAAAGAGGCAATCCAGGAAGCACTCAACACACTGGATCAGATTTATCTGATCTGCAAACTCGATGACTATGGTCTTGATCTGCCGACTGCTAGGCATTTTGTGCAAGAACAATGCATCGACATGCTACGTCCTGCTGCAAAATCCAATAAATACGGGTTCAAGCATTCAAGGCCTTCTCTATTTGATATACCCGCTGTCACAAATGAGTTACGATGGCTCCTGTTACATTTTTATGTTTCAGGAATTGACAAAGCATGTAACAATGCATGTTTGTGTGAAATATACAAATGAACATGTATTTACTGAAGAAGAAGAGAGAACAGGGATGAGCGACTCCCTGCTTAAATACACTTGGTGCTCGTGACCATACCGAGGAACAAGTCGTTCCCTTATGGGTTATCACTGTACACACTTCATTCCTACAGGATGTATTCCCTTACATTCCAACACCCTCCCTTAAGGGTATGCATGGATGACCTAAGAGTAATAGATGATTACAAGTGTACTCCCGAGAGTACCCTCCCTCACTCCTGATTCTTTCTCGCTGCTCTTGGTGTTGTGTTGGGTTATGCAGTTCGCTTCCTCCTGTATTCAGATGTCTCATGCGTTGGTGGAGTTTGATGATGACAGATTATTTGTTGAGTTCTTGATTGTATCTTCAGTCTTCCTCATGTTTGTTGCTCTCGTCCTCCTAACTTGTGTTGGCTGGTTTAGAAGAATGAGAGCTGTTCTTTGGCGTTCGGTGAGGTATCTTCGTCATCGTGTGGGACGGTTTTGACGTCGTGTGAGGTATGCCGCTCTTCATGTCTTCTTGTTGCGTGTGCCCGGGGTTGCTCGAATTGTGGCTGTTGTCGCTTCTGTATCCCCCCCTGAGGCGCAACCGAGGCTCCACGAGAACGCCGGTGGAGCTCAAGGCAGGACGCGAGTACCCCCTTCCCCCGACATAATCAGAGAGTCCTGCAAACAAGAGCAATTTCTGTCTCCCAAGTCTGTAGCTAATCCTAATAGTGTCTATACAGAGTGGTCCCACGCAGAAATTCAAGAGTTATGGATTGAGTATTACGAGAATTTAGGTGAGGAGGGGTGCCCTAACCTAGAATGTTACTCTCCTAGGTAGTTTCTACAGGTGATAGTGTTACTGAGAAGGTATCAGCTTGAGAAGCTCTCTACAGGTTTGGAATTTAATTCGACCTAGAGCTTTTGTGAAGATGTCGGCAGCTTGTTGGCCTATTGGAACATAAACAATTTGGACTGCTTTCTTCTTGACCATATCTCTCACAAAGTGTAGGTGTATCTCAAAATGTTTTGTTTTGGAGTGGTAGATGGGTTTTTTGAGATTTTTATGCTACTTTGATTATCACAGAAGATTGTGATTGAATTTTGTTCTAAAAAACCTAGTTCACTCAAAAGATCTTTAATCCAAATTGCTTCTTTAGTGGCTTCTACTAGAGCTCTGTACTCAGATTCGGTTGAGGATAGTGCTACGCAGCTCTGTTTTCTGCTACTCCATGTTATTGGTGTACCATTTATCGAGAATAGAAATCCCCCTGTAGACTTGCGCTGGTCGAGATCACCACCCCAATCTGCGTCACTAAATCCTAACAGTGTAATTTCATCTCCTTGTTCGTAGCAGAGACCTAAGCTCACTGTGCCTTTGAGGTATCGTAGGATAGATTTTACGGCATTCATGTGAGCCTGCTGTGGGCTTTGCATAAACCTACTAACGAGGTTAACGGAATATGCTAGGTCTGGACGAGTGTTATTTAGGAACATTAATTTTCCAACTAATTGGCAATATAGATGGGTACTAACAAGTGGTGTTTTTGTGTCTTTTCAAAGTTTTGTGCCATCTGGGAGTGGTACCTTACAGGGATTGCACTCGGCCATGCCAAATTTGGTGAGAATGCTTTGAGCATAGGAGGTTTGGTGAATCAAGAGGTCCCTATCAGTTTTTGCGAATTCTATTCCAAGGTACTTTCGAATCAGTCCTAGTCTGGTCATGTCAAATTTCTTTTCGAGTTCTGTTGCTAACCACACAATTTTGTTGGTGTGATCTCCTGTTAAGAGGAGATAATCTACATAGAGCACAAGGATTATTGTTTTTCCTTTGCATTTCATGTGGTAGAGATTGCCATCTGAGCGAGACTTCGTCAGACCCTGTTTTCTAAGCCATTTGTCAATTTTCCGATACCAAGCTCTTGGAGTTTGTTTTAGACTGTATAAGGCCTTGTTTAGTTTGCATACTAGGACTTTTTGGTTAGAGTTAACAGTTCCTGGAGGTGGATACATGTATACTTCATCTTTAAGACGGCCATTTAAAAATGCCGTTTTAACATCAAGATGATGGACTTTCCAGTTTTTTGTTCCTGATAGGGCGCTCATAGTTTTGACAGTGCTCCATTTTGCTACAGGAGCAAACATGTCTTTGTAATCTACTCCTTCTCGTTGCTCGAACCTGCGAGCAACGAGTCGAGCTTTGTAAGTCTCACCTTCCCCATTAGTTCCAGGTTTTATTTTATATATCCATTTTCCTGTCATTGCTCGTTTTCCTCGGGGAAGCTTGACTAAGGACCAGGTTCCATTCGTGTGAATGGATTCCAGCTCCTTATCCATGGCTTGTACCCATCTAGGATTTTCTATGGCTTGTTTATATGTTATATCGTTAGTGTCAGGTTCTAAGGAATTAATGTAGCCGTCTAGTTTGACTGAGGGTTTGCGGATTCTATTGGATTTTCGGACTTGTAAGCTGGGAGAGGAAGGTATGGTAGGTTTCCTACGGGTGTAAACTATGGGAGTTATTGGACTGGATCTAATGGTAGGACTGGGCTCAGACGAAATTGATAGGCGAGGGATATTTGTGAGTGGGCTTACTTGGTGGAATTAAGGTCGTGCCTCTGAAATTGGTGATGTCGGTTGAGTTGGGAGCAGCTGTGAGCTTCCCGGTGTGGTTGGCAGAGTCGTGCCGAGCTCCATGATTGGTGATGTCACCTGTACTGAGTTGGAATTGTTTTCGTGAAGGCTTGGTATGTCGATCAGGTGCTTTACTTCTGGGAAGGTGTCTACTGTTTTGTGGGATTCGAGCTCCGCTGCCGGGGTGATTGATTCATCAATAGTGACGTCTCTCGAGAGGATGATCTGTTTGGAGCTTGGGCAATAGCATCGATATGCTTTTGTGTGTTTGTTAATTCCTGTAAGTATAGCTGGCATCGACTTGTCCCCAAATTTATCTCATTTATGTTTTGGAACGTGTACATAAACACGTGTGCCAAAGATGCAAAGATTGGATAGATCTGGTTTTTCACCTGTGAAGACTTCCAGTGGAACTTGATGTTGTAGTGCTTTCGTAGGTCGTCTGTTGTGCAGGTAGCATGCTGCTCGTATGGTTTCTGGCCACATGTTGTTGGGTAGTGCAGAAGCAGTACCGAGGCATCTTGCAGTTTCGACCCACGTTCTCATCTTTCGCTCTGCAACACCATTCTATTGTGGGGTGAAGGCTTGAGTGAACTCGTGATGAATGCCTGAATCTGCACAAAATTTGGTGAATTCTTTTGAGGTATACTCGCCACCATTGTCAGTCCTAAGTATCCGGATTTTTTTCTTTGTTATGTTTTCGGCATAGGCTTTGAATTGTTTGAAATATGATAGTACTTGGTCTTTCGTTTTCATGAAAACAAGCCAAGTATAACGTGAGTAGTCATCAGTGAAGGTGCAAAAGTACCTCGAGCCATCTTTTGCTTTGGTTTTGAATGGGCCTGCAACATCACTATGCACCAGTTGTAATTGTTCGGTGGTCCAGTTGTTGCTGTGTCTTGGAAATTTCTTGTGGGCTTGCTTTCCACTCAAGCATACTTCACAGATGTGCTTGATTCTCGATAGTCTAGGTAAGCCGATCACCATGTCTTGTTGTGATAGCTTGTCGAGGTCCTCAAAGTTCAGGTGCCCTAGTCGGCGATGCCACATGAGTACTTTCTGTTCAATTTGACTAGGTTCTATTTCTATGTTATATATTTCTGCTCCTTCTATGGCTTCCGTTTGGATTTTATATAGCCCTCTACCTACTCTATTCCCTTGGAGTAAAATTTGTCCTGTTTTTATGCATCTAATGATGCAAGTTTTTCAAAGAAAAATTGCTTCGTTTCCCCTGTCTGTAATGAGTCCTATTGAGAGAAGATTCCTTTGTAAGCCAGGTACATAGGAAACGTCGGGGATATTCTTTATTGACCCGTCACTGAACTTCATCAGTACATTGCCTTTTCCGGCCATAGTGTATCCAACTCCTCCTGCAGCTATCATTTTTTCATTCGTATGAATGGGAATGAGTACTGTGACTAGGGTAGCGTCTCCTGTTACATGTGAGGTTGCACCTGAATCTAATATCTAGGAGGATGATGATTCATGTGTATTGACTTCGAGTTGCAAGTTGTACGCTTCCAGTACATCTTGTGCTCTGCCTGAATCGGATTTCGCTGGAGTTTGATTCGGAGCTGGCTTCTCTTGACGAAGTCTCTTGGTGAACCACATTCACTTGCTGTCCCTTTGATTTCCTTGACTTCTTCATGTTGAAAATCTCTTCTTGGAGTATGGCCATCTTCGCCGAGATCTTGGTTATTTTGCAGTCCCAAAAATAATGTCCTGGTTCACCGTAGTAGTCACAGATGACATCCTGAATTTTCTTCTTGCCGGTAGTCTTGTGGCGATTGTCATTTGGCCTCTCCCGTCTCCTTCTCGTTCACGGGATCTGCTGCTTGCGCGGCGTCGGTTCTCGCTTGATCTCTCCGAGTAGCTGCTGGTCTTCTGTGTGCTTTGATAAGGCTTTCGGTTGCAGGCTAGTTTGTTCCTCCGTACGAATAGTGCCTCTCTTGCTATCTCTTTTTCGTCCTCCATCTTCACTTGGAGTTCTTCTGCTGGTAGCTTCGATTGTAGTTGATAGAAGCTTGGTAACTCGTCTTTTCCTAATTGTGCTTTGACAAAGAAATAGTAATCCTTTGGCAACGAGTTTAGTAGCATGAGAATAGCTAGGTCCTGTGGTATTCCAACCTTCATCTCTTCTAGCTGATCTAATGTGTTCTTGAATTCTCTCAGGTACCTTTCCATTGGTATGGATTCATCTTTCTTATAAGCTAGCAACTGTTTCAGAAGAAAGATCCTTCTCGGGCCAGTGTTTGGCTGATACATTTCTCTAAGGTATTCCCAACACTCATGTGGATCTTCAAATCTCTTGATCGTGTCTGTGATAGCATCTTTCACTGACTCTGTAAGTGCAATCATAGCAGCTTCTCTATTTTCTATCTCTGCGCTATTCATTGCAAAGTGACCTGGTTCTAGCACATACCTCCACAGTCAATGTTTCTGGAGTATCTTGGTCATTTGAAATGACCAAACTCTATAGTTCTTCTCTCCTTTGAGTCTGCTTGAGTCCGGAATAGAGATCTCGATTGACTTCGTTCGTGCTGTCAAGATGCTCGAGTGTGTGTCCACGGGAATGTTGGATCGTGTTGCCTCCCTGAGTCCTGTTCGAGGATTTGGTTGGGCTGTGTTGTCCTCTCCTTGTTCTTCAGTGGTCGAGCTTGCCATCGCGAGCAAGCAGACTAGGTTTCGCTGCTATGGGCCAGCCGCTCCCTATCTCTTCCCCTCTGGTGTAATCTAGCCCTTCTCTGATCTAGCTCTTTGAGTCACTCCTAAGAATACTAGATCTGAGAATGCTAACATTGCTCTAATACCATGTGAAATATACAAATGAACATGTATTTACTGAAGAAGAAGAGAGAACAGGGATGAGCGACTCCCTGCTTAAATACACTTGGTGCTCGTGACCATACCGAGGAACACGTCGTTCCCTTATGGGTTATCACTGTACACACTTCATTCCTACGGGATGTATTCCCTTACATTCCAACAGTTTGATCTGTATCAAACACATATAGTTTCAAGTGTACAAAAGACTTTTGTGTGACAATTTCATACCTTGTAAGTCGGACAGCTATTGGCGCTTACCAGCGCATGTCCTTGATCAGGTACAAGAAGAATTACGCAGCATCCTTCCTGAGATACCACCGCCATACAATGCTTTGCCATTCTTGATGGCTACATTCAAAGTGCACAAGCAGACCTACCGATGGCTTACTAATGCATTCAGAACCACATTTTTTAGCATTGCACTATTGCTCACGCTGACTACCGTTCAGGTCCTAGAGATGACAAAAGCTACGTTACATTGGGTGATAAGGTCTGGAGACAAGGTTTGGGAATACCTATGGATTTTTCCTGCTCTCTACTCTGGTGCAACCTATATCTTCTCACATATGAGATACAATTCATACAGAGACTCGCAAGATTGAGACGCACTAACTTACTGATGAAGTTCAAATCCGCATTTCGTTATATCGACGATATATGCTGGATGAACATTGCTAATCCACAGGAATTCCTCGACCCAATACAACCCAGGGTTCCCGACAATCCATTTTGGATTTATCCTCTAGTCATCATGATGACCCGACCAGAGGCATATCAACACATTTTATGAATGCCTAAGTGGATATTGACGCAATTGCTCGTCAATATACCCTGCGCAAATATGACAAGCGAAGGGCTTTGCCATTCCCATATACGCAATTCATAAAGTTTGCAATTCATAAAGTTTGCGACAATCTTATAATATTGTCATTTCACAAGTTCTACTGCTTCTCTATACTTTGAGCAACAACGAAATTGCGTTGACCATATAAACCTACTAATCCAAACTATGTTTAGTAATGGTTTCCAAAGGAACTGAATCACAAAACGCACTACCGAATGGCTACAAGGCGGACGATTTCCTCAAACCAAAATAGATCCGAGACAATTAGCTCTGCAACTATGTGAGAGCTTCCCTTTGACACTTTGTTAATAGTACCCTACGATGCTTTCTGTAAACAAGGATTGGCATCGATCCTTGAGTTCAACAGATAGACCTAACGTCTTCTCTATGAGAGATACTTGAATACAAACATTTGTTCGTTTCAAATTCAGAAAAGGCCTAGTCTGCACCTAAAAATCTGAGAGTGATTGACCAGGGTACACTTTCATATTTTTGAGATCGCTTACCAGGGGTGGCGGAGGCTCTCTCTCTCCCTAGTCTGGGTTTCTCCTAAATTATACATTTTTTAATTTTTAAATACCACAAACATAAGGAAAATTTTCCTTTTCGGAAAAAATCCTATCTCAATCAGAATATTCTATTTGCACTGATTCAGTTTCAATTTGCATCTTGAGGGTATGAACTTCGTCTATACCTCACCATGCCATGATATGGATATGCCAAAATTTACATATGTTGTGTTGACGGTGTAATGGCAATTTTTATTTTTTTTGAAATTGCAAATTGCAATTTGTATTGTTTGGGGCGATCAGACTAATCTCCCGGCAATGATGAATTGATTAGTTTGCACCTGAATTGGGCTAGTAATTCCATGTCTTGAATGCTGATTACGATCTAGCGGCATGCTCATTACGATTAAGCTGGATGCTGATTACGATCAAGCTGGATGCTGATTACGATCAAGCTGCATGCTGTTTATGATCAAGCTGGAAGGTGATTTGATTTTGAGTATTTTATCAAGCTGCAGACAGCGCATAATTAGCTCTTGTTTTGCGAGCCTTGAGCTATGGTGGAATCTGTTTTGACTTAAAGCATGTTATTAAATATGTGGATTTTTAATCTGCCGAAACTTGCTCCTAATGACCTCAATGCTCGGGAAGTTTTTCCGACTTTCGAAAGCTCTGGTTCCTTAAATGCAGAGTGTTTACTTAAAGCTTCGACGTTTGTACCTTGAGGTTGGGTTGGATGCTATCTCATGCAATTCCGGTGGAGACAAGTATGGAAGCCACGATAGTTTCACTCATACCTCAACTGCAGCAGAATTTTTTCTCAGACATGTTAATTGCAGTTTTAGTACTCTTGCTTTGCTCTCATGGATTGACGAGCTGATGGCAAATGCAGCTGCATTTGTTGAGATTATGTTGAGATTTAAAGCACAACGGATTCAATGACTTGTGCATGGAATCCAATTGAACGAGCTTGGAGGCTTCTTACTAAATAGTCATCACAAATTATAATGGAAAGCTCACAATGCGAGAAGACGACCATTATGAAATTTGTCGACATGGCAGAAAGGATTGCTGAGTCGAATTGAGCATTCAGTCAGTGGCATGCTTAAGCTGTGCCATTATGTTGAGACTGCTCTTCATCGCATTTTGTACCACGGCCTCCTTCATGAGCGCTGTAAATGCAGACCTTGATCCCTTTGATCATCGACATCACAACCGCCTAGCAGTAGCTTTGCTCTGTCTTGAAGGCGTTTCACATGTAACGACTGAAAGCTGTTTTGTATCTATAATGACTGAAAGCTAGTTATTAATTTGCTGATTTTTAATCTGCTGAAACTTGCTCCTATTGGCCTCAATGGTCAATAATAAGTAGCAGGATTGCATTTGTCCTATAGTCCAGTTGACACAGTTTTGGTGTCGACTGTTATGAATGGGATGTAGCTGGAACTACATGTACCGACTTGGATCATCCTACGACATATGCATGCGGCATATGTTCGTGCCATTTGCGAATGGAAGCATACAGGTTTAGCTAATTTGCAGCTTTTGATGTGCCCGTTAAGGGTGCTGACGTGGTCGTGAATTTTGTTGACACGGCAAAATGGACTTTTGAGTCGAATTAAGCATACAGTCAGTGGCATGCTTGATTGCAAGCACCAGATTTACGTGATTCCTTGGTAATCTGAAACCATTTGCAAAGACGATGCCGCTCAGCCAACTGAGGGGGAGGTGAAGAAACTGCCCTGATCTGGGGTGTAAAGACTGAAACCCCTCCCCCTCCCCCTCCCTCTCCGGGTGCATCTAGCGTTCATACTCGGACAGGTGCACATATGCACCAAGGTTATCAATTGGCAATGGTCACTGGGGTCGAACATGTATGCCGTATCACTGGAACATGGCTTATGCACATCCATGTTTTGCGCATTATGGACACTTATGGCGAGGTACATACTACCTACTGGATCAGGTGGCTAATGACAATTGGACCTCATTTTATACTACTCGAGCCGCATGATGGTGGTCACAATCACTCCACCTACGATACTGAGTATGCACTACTAATCATCTACGAGACAGAGATACCTGCGGCTTACCAAGGGGTCGGTCTCTTGATTCTGTGGTCATATGTGGAATACTGTAGACTAATCACATTACTTGTGGTTTCTCGTTCTCTCTCTGGATTAGTTTGCTCAAGAATTGTTGCCGAGTACAATTAATTTCCCTTTCAGAGGCTTCTGCGGCACTCACGGGATCTCACCATGGCCAAGAACGTTACACAGGTTGCTTTAAGTGCAAGAGACTGATCCGAATGCTTCACCTGCGTTTTATTATGTTTCACCTGCGTTTTATTATGTTTCATGCGATGCACTTACTTGATGAATCTGAATGTTGGTTTTGTTTTATGGCGAAATGGATAACAACTGGAATGCTCCGTTGACACCTCACGTACGTACTCTAACATACATGTTTGTTTGTTGGTGTGCATGGGCGTAGGTGAGGAGCATTCCCTCCAAGAAAACTCGGCAGTATTCTTTTTCACAGCTGCTACTTTGTTTACTGAAACTTTCTGTGTTTAAATCCCTTGATAATCATCTGTCACAATTCGGCTGATATAATTCAGCTGACAGAATTCAACGGATCTCCGTATTGTAGTTCAACGAGCCGGATGCGGAGCCCTCGCGCGGGCTGCGCAAGCCCGCGGGCAGCCCGAGTCCTCCCTCCCCCCGAGACCCCCCCCCCCCCCCCCCCGGGGTCTTCCGCCTCCCGTCCGCGACCCGCGACTCCCCCCGACGTTGCCGTCTCCGTCCGTTGTCGTGGCCTCCGTCCCCGTCCACATGGACTGCTGACTCACCCACCCCCCCGCGAACAGTGGATCTCCCGTCCACCCCTCCCCCTCGAGTCGCAAACCCTTGCGCGGTCATTCTCTGCTCTCCCCGCCGGCGTTTCGGTGCAGCAGGCTGTTGCAGCGCCGTGCTCCTGCTGGATCAACTGGCGTCCTGGTCAGCATGTGTGGATAGCAGGATCCCGTCCTGGAAGCCGCCATGGAGGTGGACGTCGTAGACCTCACTGATGATCACGTTCCTTTCATCGGGGACTGCACAGGGTGTGGACTGTGCTCATGCACGGAGTGCAATGGACCGTCATCAGAGGATGAGGGGGACGGTGATCTCAGTAGGGACACAAAGGCAGCCAGGACGGAGGGAGGTGCGAGGACCAAGAAGAGCACTTTGGAGAAATTGCGTGCTCGGCTACAGATTCCACCAGAAGGTCACTTCGACAGAACATATATTGCTTGGGAAGGGAGGACGAATCAAGGACGCGGTCGATTCAGAGAGACGTTTAGGGCTATTATACCCTGGGACAGATTGGGTGACTTCGTTGAGGGGGAGCAGAGCATGAGGGATTACCCATGCACTTTCAATGAGGTCCCTACTGTAGGTCACAAGTTAGGGCAAGCTGAGAATGCCAAAGAGACAAGTTTTCTCCAGAAAATAAGGTAAGTACTCTCCAAACTGCATGCTTTCTATTCCAGTAGTACATATTTCCACATGAGATTTTAGGATGTATGTTCCAGGTTTAGGGTTTACAGTTTCTGATTTTCGAATGATCCTTACTCCGACTGTCCTGGGACAGGTTTTACTGCGAATATGGTCCCCTTGACAGGACGGGTGAGGTCAAGAGAGAGGTTGACAAAATATTCGCGAGTGCTTTGAAAAAAAAACTATCAACGAATCAAAAGAATGCTAGGAAGCGAGTTGAGAAGCAGGAAAAGAAGGCAGCTAAGGAGGCAAAGAAATTGGCAGCTGCTGAGGCGAAGCGACTTAAAGCTCAGAAGAAATCACTGCCTACGGAGCTTCCTCCAGAAGTTGTATCAGAAGCTTCAGAAGATTCAGATGGAGATGGGGGACGCCCTCGGTTCTAGGACGGCGTTCCTGTGCCAGCAACCGTTGGTCCTGGGAGGCAGCGTAGGGCGAGTAGAGTTCAAGCAGGTATGACCTCAAAGCGTGGGTGCCAGTGTAATTTTGTAACAAAGCAGTTATACATGGACAGTACTCTCTGCGAAATACAGTACCATAATATGAACCATGTCAATAGAGAAGGAAAGCCCTGTCATGGTAGTAGTTTTGCGGGTTTCAGGCATTCCTTGGGTGCTAGGCTGTCCTGGAGAACTAGGCATTGGATTCGAACCATGCTTGCACAGGGTTTCTCTCCTGCACAGGTTATGGCCTTCCACAAGAAAGAGGTGTGGGAGTGCGCCATGGCTAATAGACCCTGCACTAGAGACACTTTTATTATGCCCGATGATGTATACAACTTGAGCAAGAAGAGGGCGGCTCAATTATGGCAGAAGCATGCAAGAGACCCTATGAGTGTAAGGATGTGGAAGGAGGAGAACGAAGAGTCCGTCTTCCATTACCACGAATTTGGCAACATCAATCTAAATGAACCAGCACCTACTGCAACAGAAGAAGAAGCACCCTTCTGTCTTGGAATCCAAACACCATGGCAACTTGAAATGATGCTGAAGTATGGTCATAAAAGACATGTGGCTATGGACGCAACATTTGGTACCAATGAACCCAAGGTAAGCACTGATAGTATATAGGACAGTGCATTCGTATCATATTTGCTGTCTTTTTCTCTCTTGAATTACGGTAAGCTAATCCAGGACGGTTGTTTCTGCTCCAATATCCACTATATACGGTCATGGTTTTTGACGAATGGGAGAATGGGATTCCCGTAGCTTTTGTCATTGTCGGAAAATCAAAGGAGAAGGATGTGCAGCCTTGGCTTCAGACGTTAAATGCACGATGTCGAGCTTCGCAACCGGATTGGGAGCCTGGTTCATTTATTGTGGACAATGCCCAAGCAGAGATTAATGCAATATCGTGAGTTCATCTTATTACTATACTGATTTTATAAATTCTATTTCTAACTACGGTTACACGTTAATATGCGCTTATGTTTTTACTGAAATCGCAGTTCCTGTTTTGCAGTACCGTCTGGCCTGGTCTGCCAATAATGCTATGTCTATGGCATGTGAGGAAGGCCTGGAAGGAGAATGCTGTCCAGAAGATCAAAGACGAAACTTTGGGTGTCCAGGTGTTGAAAGCCGTGGAGGAAATTATGTATTCACCTGATTTGGTAGAAGGGGACATTGCAGTTGAGAGAGCGAAACAGAAGGTTGCTGCTCTTCGTGAACGATTCCCTGCTGCGGAAGCCTTCGTATCGTATTTCAAAGAGACGTGGAGCGGAAAAACGGGTATGTGGATTACTGGTAACAGGAATTTTCCCCACTGCGGCCAGGACACCAATGCAGCAGTCGAATCTTATCATGCTAACCTGAAATCTATTTTGACACAGACTAGGCAGAAACTTAGCGGACGCCGCATGGACTGGCTAGTATACCATCTCATAGGGGATGTCTTAACGCATTATTGGTACGCAGTTCAGTGCAAACTTTATGGATTCATAAAAAACAGGAAAGCCGAAGGGATAGTAGGAGGGGCTGTCCTGAGATCCAGAGAAATACCTGATGACTACGTATCCATTTACCCTGACGGTCAAGACATTGCCATGGTGGTGTCCGTGAACAATTACCCTGCTGTGTGGACGGTAACATGTCCTGACTCCATCTGGGCCCAATGCGACTGTCCAATGGGGAAGAGAGGTAATATCTGCAAACACTGTGTGAAGGTTTTTAAGTCATTGCACCCTGAGGTGGAGGACGCCCTCATTATTTGTGTCGCAGGAACTCTGAAGGGAACCATTGAGTCCGGGATGGACAATTCCAGCATTGATGCTTTTGCAAGTGGGAGAGTCGCTAACGATGGAGACGCCGGACAGGAAAAGGACGGAACTACTAGGACGCAAACTGTAGGACAAAATGGTCAGTTTCGTGATTTCCTGGCTGAGATACAGGAAATTCAGGAATTAGTCACCCAGGACAGATCTCTTACCACTTTCGCTTTGGCACAAGTGAGAGCTACGAAGGGGAAGATTTTTGATAGACAGTCGAAAGCTAAGGCTGGGCTCTTACATCCTTTATCCCAACCACAGTTCCACAGTGGGACTTGTGACAACAACACTAGACGGCATCCTAGTTTTCTGGAACGGTCTAGACATAAGGGAGGAAACGTTGGGAAGAGAAAGAAGGTTGCCCAGGACAGCTAATGTAGTACTCTGTCCTTCTCATGAACTATGCATGAAATTGTTTTTACATAGTATTCAGGCATATGTTTCCATCATCATGTTACCGTGTACGTTATTGAATTCCCAGGACAGCGTCGTCCACTGTGTCTTATTGCTGAACCTGTTTTTTTTTCCTCAAATGTTGTCTTGGACTGCAATCTCGGAATGCGTTAACGTTCCCTTTTTCTTCGCCTTTACTGTTCTTCTCTTTTCTTACTGTTTCCTAATATTTCATTTCATTTTTTTTTTCATTTTTTTTTTTCATTCTTATTTTCGATTTTTTTTTCATTTTCTAAATTTTTTTTATTTTTTTTTAATGTTTTCTTATATTAATTTCTCGTCTCTGTCCTTTCTAATTTCTGAAGTTCTTACTTTCATTCCATTATTTAATGTTTTTTTTTTTTTAAATATTGGTTTTACCATTTTCTTTTCTGATGTTGCCCTTTCCCTTCATTTGTTTCTCTAAACACTCTCGAATTTTTTTTTTTCTCATTTTTTTATTTTTTATTTTTTCTTTTTCGACAGTTCCTCAACCTGTCCATTCATTTTTCAGTGTCCTCCTCCAGGACAGCTGACCAGGACACTAAAACGACAATAAAACCTCAATTTTCCTTTTCTCTTCAAAACAGTAGTGGCAAGTTCAAAACAAACATTCACAGAGCATACAATGCCCCTACAATCTAAAGTCTCTTAATCCCGCAGTATTACAAAACTGTTCTACTGATTCAATCGAATCAAACTGTCCCGGCATGTAGGCTGTCCAACAATCTCCTAAGCATGTCAAAAAAATATATACACTGTCTTATGCCAACAAACTGTCCCAGCAGACACGCGACCTTCACACACTAATCTACCAGGCACTCTCTACTATGTCCGTCCTAACTCGACTCTTGCTTCGGGGTCGGAGGCAATCTCCATGGCACTGCTGTCCTCGCCCTTGTACTCTGATGCGCTGTCCACCTCCGCTGCTCCTTGAGCACCTGCTGCACAATTTGCCTCCTTCTTCTCGGTAGACCTCCCCTCCATGTCCTGATCACCGTCATTGTCTTCTTCTCCTTGTGAACAGCCGACCAAGTCTCCAAGGTCACCCACCTTGTTCAGTGCGTCCATTGTGCAAAGAATCTCTGATGCACCGAAACCGGGAATGTCAAGCCCCTCCAAGTCCGACAGTGGAACTGCTACCTTACCCTTCGTACCTACAGTCCAGGGGCTGAGTTGCTCCGAACAGAACTTCATTGAAACGTCTCGTAGCTCCGCCATGGCGTCAGTGACGTCGCTGGGGACAACATCCCATGCGCCAGTCCAGTCCAGAGCGCACAAGGAGTACTCCAGGTCGTAGCCCTCGCGGAGCAGCATAACCCGCCAGAAGTCCTCCAGCGCCCGATCCCGTCTTTCCTTCGAAGCCTCCAGCCACAGGACGCGTAAGTCGTCCTCCTTGTCAAGGGCGAGCATGTCCTTGCATGCGCGCCAGAAACAGGAACGTAGCCAACATGAAGCAACCTTCACAAGGTCTTCAAACCCTGTCCCAGTGGAAGTGACTTTCACAGAATGTGACGAAATCATGGCTGGTACTGTCCATAGAAGGGAAGAGGGGCTTACCCAGAGTCCAGAGGTCCCTCATGGCAAATTTCACCTGCGGCATCCTCTCATACAGGAATTGGGGAGTTACACCTACCCTTCGACAAATCATCAGTGCTTCCACTCCATTCTCCCTGCGGCTGAAAATCTTGAGCGCTCTCACGAATGGAGGAGGAGGCGTCCCGCACTGCTGGCTGCGGCATTCGGCTCGGATCCAAGTCAGGACATCTTGGAATTCCTCTTCGTTATGCCTGCAAGGTAAGGTAAGAAAACTAGGAGCTGGTTTCTCGAGCAGACGCATGAACAACGGCGACCAATTCCAGTGAGCAGCCTCGGCCTGAAGGAGCAGGTTCCTGTCGTATCTCTCCATGGCAGCAGCAACCCATGCCTTCCTCTCTTCTATGACAGCCTCCCTAGCTTGATTCCTCGCGTCCTCCGCCTGCTGGTACTTCCTGACGTCGCTATGATGGACAATGAAGGCGTTTATTTCCATCTGCATCAACAAGTCGTTCTTCTTCCTGAAAGCATCAAGGCACTGCTTCGCTGCCTCGTAGACAGGGAGAGGAAGTCCGTCCTGGCACAAAGACATGTGATAGAATGAGTATATCAGTCCATAATTTGCTCATAACTCAAGATTTACAAATGCTATCTACAAGTGTGTTATCTCTATGGAAAGCTAACAACAAGTACTTCACTTCCTCTGAATTTCACTTTGCTTCAACAAGAGTTGCGACTGTAGGAGAGGTACGAAATCTCTGTTCCTCGCTTTGGGTAACAGCAGACCACTCCTCACTCAAACGCTCACAAAACACTCATAAAGGCTCCAAATCAAGTGAAATCAACGCCAAAAGAAGCGTATACTCATCATCTTTAACTCCACCAATTTTTGTATTCAAATTCCCCTTACACAATACACAGAGTCCGATTCAAGTCCCGGCTCTCTTCACTCCAGCACACCTCACAAACTAAAACAACGACAAGGAGAGAGGAGGATTCCCCCCCCATATCCTTCCAAACCCGGCCACCTCAGCCCATGCCTCGCCCATGAGGGCATCTTTCCAGCCATAGGCTCCCCCCATTTCTATCTTATCACCAATCTAAGTCATCTTTGGGTCCACAAACCTCAAAGTCAACTAGATAGAAGTAAAGAAAGCAACTAGCTTTCATCCAACTCCAAATAAAATCAATTGGTGGAAATAAAACTCAAAACTAAGGCTAAAAACAAGCCAAAATCAGCACTAAAATTCCAATAAAAGGAAGCATCTACTTCAAACACTCAAAAACTCCAAAATACGCAAAATAACCGCAGCGATGAAGCTTGCCCTCCGTTCCCTGGTCAGGAGATTGAGCTGCCCTTGAAGCCAAAAGCGATGGCCAACTTCACTAGAAATGCGGCTCACCATTTGACCTTCATTGTTGTTCTCAAAGCACCCCTCAAACACCATTTGATAGTTCCCGGAAAGCGTAGGCTCAGATTCCAAAACGATAACCAAAGCCCTGTTATCCAATTGCAAGGCCAGAAGTGTAAACTGCGAGATACCTGGCTCTGTTCGTGGTTGCACACAACGCTCAGAAGGCCCCGCCTCATCTCGCAAACGCCGCCTTGAAGAAGATGGTTGACTTGGATCAACCGGTAATTGAGATAAGGGCAACTGCCAATCATCAGGATCTTGTGATTCCATCACCACAAACACTGAATCCAAACCCAAACTACTCAGAGTGAACTAAGAGAAGCAAAGCTACCTGGTTATCTTTATTCTAAACCTAGTAGCTTCCTTGAGAAGCTTGCTTCCACTTTTAACACTCCAATAAAATCATAATGGCTATCTTTATAGTAAAACAAACACTAGCAGCCAAAGGCATCTTTTTATTTATCAAAAGATAACCTAGGTGAGAAAGAATAGACCTAGGAGTACTGTTCCGTCAGTCGAAAGCCAAACGGTTAACCAATAGTGGTATAAAACCACTCCGGGACTAATATCTGTCGCCAAGTTGTAGACTTGGTTGGTTGTCAGAGTCCCTGGAAAGCTGCCAGCCGGTTCCGGGTTCGAATCCCGTCGGATCCGTTGATTCGGTCGGAGCAGCTGCAACTTGGCACCGCTAGTGATAGCAGGAAATAAGCAGCCAACCAGCCACCCTATTCCCCTGAGCTAAGTGACATGATGCAGTACAAACCAAGACCGTGGATCTCTCCACGATCCCACCCTTTTCTATCTCCATCCAATTTTTGAATTAGGACTTCAAGGTTGATCTCTCGATGTTTTTACATGGTATATGTATTTACATCACGACATGCACCCCTTCTAAACCTGCACATCCTCCGGCCTGTGCCAATGCTACTCCTCTTCGTCCTCTGATTGAACCCCTTCTCCATCTTCAATGTCCTCATCCATAGTCTGTGGACTTAGAAAGGATTCAAAGTCAGTAGAAAGAAGTCTTCCATCCCTCCTCCGGAATATTTTGATGCGCTTGCCAGCAATTGGAATTTTGAACAATGTTCCATCCAATTCACGAAGCAAATATGTGGCATTGTCATTAACCATCTCCACCACATAAGGTCCAAACCACCTTCTTGCAAATTTTCTCACTGTACTATGTTGATGCTCTAATGAGCTGTCAAACACCAACACCCAATCACCCTTCTCAATCTTCTTCATCCTCAATCGGTGAGTCTTGTCAAATCTTTCTTTGTTGCCAAGCCTAGCAGCCTTGAGCCTCTCCAAAGCCACTTCCATATCCTCTGGCAATCTCCCAAGCTGCTGAATACGAAGCTCCAGCAACCTTTCTCTTGAAATATTGTCTTCCCAAGACAAGAATACCCATGTTGGGATGGATTCCTCTCCAGGCATTATGGGCTTGTGTCCATGTATAAGCTCAATAGGCATATAACCAGTAACTGTGCTATGAGTGGTCCTGTCAGCCCACAAAGCAAATGGTAGTAGCCTAGGCCATAAACTTGCCTTTCCTTTACAAGCCTTAACCAATGCATGAATGATAGGAGGATGACCTCTCTCACTTTTGCCATTGGCCTCAGGATTATAAGCTGTTGTAAGTCTCAACTTCACTCCATATCTCTGAAAGAAGTTCTTCGCCTCAGCAACATCTAGCTCTCCTCTGTCAGCTCTCATTTGGCCAATACTTCCATACCGACTGAAGATATCTTCAAGAATGAATCGGCAAATTGCCTCAGTGGTCTTAGTTCTCAGAGCTCTTCCTTCAACAAAGTTTGAGAGCTCTTCTCTTGCTAGAACAAGATATCTCATGCCCCAAACCCCAGGTGGCATCATAACCAAGTCAATCACCCATTGGAAATGTATAGAAGGAGGGTAAGTAGGATGCAACTCATCCCTGTACCGGACCTTTGATTGAAGCTGGCATGTGAGGCATGATGATACAAACTCTTCAACATCTTTGTATAAGCCCTTCCACCAATATCGCTCCTTGATTTTTGTATAAGTGGCCCAAACTCCTCTATGACCAGCCCAAAGAGCATCATGAAACTCTTTAAGTACTTGGGATTTGGTCTCAGAATCATCAACCACTCTCAATGGCAGTTCATCAGCCCTCTTTGCTTTCTTCCACAGAAATCCATCTCGAAGAAGATAGCCATAGGCTTGATGTCTGATGTCTTTGAAGGCCTTATCCACCCATCCTTCTTGCCTCTTCAAAGTGCTCAAATAAAGACCAATATCTCTTAGTCTTCCTTCATAAAGCTCATCTCTGAATGGCAACACTTCTTCAACCACATTGTCTGTGTTTGTGGCCAACACATAACTTTCACCCATGAAATCTTCACTTTCCCCATGAGCCATCATTTTCTCTTCATCAAAATACCTAGCTCTTGATAGCATATCTGCTACAGGATTCAGCTTGCCAGTAATATGCTTCAAAACTGGGTTCAATGATTTGATGTATGCTATCCATCGAAGCATTGCAATGTCTGGTGAATTGCAATTGGAAATCATGCCAAGCAAAGGTAGGCAATCCGTTTCCAACACAACTTCTGCTCCAATTAGGTAGTTTCTCTCTGCCTTCAAAGCTGTAA
This sequence comes from Ceratodon purpureus, assembly GCA_014871385.1. Classification (NCBI taxonomy): domain Eukaryota; kingdom Viridiplantae; phylum Streptophyta; class Bryopsida; order Pseudoditrichales; family Ditrichaceae; genus Ceratodon; species Ceratodon purpureus. Next base: position 13,422,292 of record CM026426.1, on the reverse strand, counting down.
GTGCTCCCCAAAGTTCTCTTTTTACTTGAGGGTATGCTCTTTGGCGCTCTGTAAGTATTCTTGCTCCAAACCGGATAGCAAATCGATTTCCTCTTTCATCATCCTGGCCAACAGCCCATCCAATCGCTATTGGACTTGTATCAACCATCACAATCACCGGTCTGCCACTCTCATACTCCACTTGCTTCAAGACTGGTGGTGATTTCAAGGATTTCTTCAACTCTTCCATAGCCAAATCTTGCTCTTGCTTCCAAAGAAACTTGCTCTTCTTTCTCAGTAATTTATAAAGAGCCTCTGATATATGAGCAAAGTGAGGAATCCAGATTTGATAGAAGACACATGCTCCCAGAAACCTCCTTACTTCGGTGGTACTACTACATGCCTTCATCCTCCCAATAGCATCCACTTTCTCAGGGTTAGGTTTCCTTCCATACCATCCACATTGATGTCCAACGACCAAAATCTCATTGGTTCCAAACTTGGACTTTTCAATAGAAAGAGTTAAGTCCACTTCCTCCAATCTGCTCAAGATGTTATCAACATCATTGATGTGGTCATTTACAAATGACCTACATCCATCATCTTGAACGGTTGAGTCTCTTTTTTCCTCCTCACAACCCTTTATAGGAATGTCATCTACAAAAGGTATGGTCTTCTCCGGCACAAAGTCCTTCAAAATCTGGTTCATAGCATTTTGCATGTGTGCCACTGAATTGGTAGCACCTTGAGGCAATGTACACATTCGAACCAATCCCAATGGAGTCTTCATGGTTGTCAAATCCCTACTTTCAAGTGCAAGTTGGAATTGATCATATCCAGAATATAAATCTCCAATGGAATAAATGGCATGCCCAGCAAATGCTTCTGCTACTTCATCAACAATAGGCCCAGATCCTTTGTTTCTGATGGTTACTTTGTTAGCTGGCTGCATATCTTGAATAAATCTCAATGCTCCAGACTTTTTGGGCACGGTGAACCATCGATTAGAGTATGGAGCCATTGAAGGCTCAAGTATTCCCATGCGTACCTTCTCCTTCAGCAATTCAACCAACTTGGGAAGCAAAGCTCGTGGTACAGGTATGAGCTTCAAATCCCATGGCACATGTGGAACTGTGAATATGACCATAGGTGCTACTACACTTGGATGCACACATCCAATCTCATCTGGTGAAGAAGCAAAGGCTTTCCCATGTTTAGAAAGCATCTCTTGAAACTTCTTCTTTTCCAACTCTGTCAGAAATCCATCTCCTCCAATCTTCAAACTTGCCAATGTTTCTTCTGTAAATTTGTGGCCAATCTTCTTAGATCTCCTAAGACTTGGCTCCTTCTTTGCTTCCTTGATATGCTCATAAGTATCAGATGGCAATTATGTTGCTACTGGCTTCACCTTTTTTGCCACTGTCTTGTACTTTGTGTACACTGCAGCTTCTGGTCTCAATCCATAGCTTCCACACTCACCAAACACTTTTATGGCTTCAAAGATCTCATCATACAATGCTTGTGTATGCACCTCAATCACAACATTGTCTTCAATATCCTCTACTTGCAGATTTTGCAAGGTTTGTAAAACATCATCTGCCATGCCTTTCTCTTCATAAACTCCAGAAATGCTTTCTCCATCCAAAAGAATGCTTGCCCTTCTCATATTTTCCTCCATTTTCTTGATAATCTTTTTCTGTACAGCGTCCAAATCTTCAATGCGTGTATAACGCACAAATCCACACTCTGTCACACTCAAAAATCCACTACCAATCGTATGTACATCGGGGAAATCTGTACTTCTGGATTCCTCTGCACCCATGGATCCCCATACTCCATAGATGCTCTCTAGAAATCCACAAAGTCATGTGAAGATGGGGATACAGGCCCATCTCTGAGCTGAAGTCGATGCCTCTCATTCTCAGACTTTACTGTAAGAAATTGGACAGTCTTCTTCCCATCAAGACTCCTGATTCTTGCATAATGAGATCCGTCATCCAGCACTTTGGTCTCCATCCTTGATGCTGTGATGTATGGTTGGCCCAATATCACTGGATAAGAACCATGATTACAGACAAAGAAGTTCTGCTCCACTTCTACATCTCCAATCTTAGCTGACACTGCTGGACAAGCTCCATACAATTGAGTCCGCCCAGAGTTAGCTGATCTCATCACCCAACCATGTTGGGTATCAATTGGCCATTTGCCCTTCTCATAGACATGTCGAGACATAATGTTTATCTCTGAACCATGGTCTACAAGAGCCAAAAATGAGTCATCATGTCCTCCAAGCTTCACCCGTGTCTCCGTGGTGGCTCTAGCCCAAAATGATTGAACATAATCTGGTCTTTCTCCATACTCTTTGTCCAAAGAGCAAACAATAGCACAGTCAAAGGTATTGACCTCTATCTCAGATCCACCCTTGTTTGTTGCCATTGAATGTGTATGGTCCACCCCTTCTAGCTTCTTGACCACCACATCATCACACATTGCAAGACTCTTCATCTTGGCAATAGATCCTCCAACATCACTGCCAGTATCCTTGGTAAACATTTGTAAAATCTCAAATGCTTCATCATCAGTGATACCAAGATCACTTTCAAGCTTTGCATCAATAGAGGCCTCTTGGCTCTCAGCCATTGGCTCAAGCATCAAAGCAAACACTTCACCAATCTCCATCTCTTCATCTTTGGTCATGTGAGTATCCAAGGCATGTATCATGACTGCTTCAGCTGTCATTTGCCTCTTTCTCTTGATGATATCAATGATCAGCTCATGAAAATCCTTCTTGGCAATACCAAGAGCCTCTCTGAGTGTAAACTCAATCTTGGCATCCAGGATTCTCTCTTCCAAAACTCCTTTGAGGTCTATAGAAGTCTCAATGTCAGACTGGAGCTTGTAGGCAGGTCCCTTGGCTTTAGCCTTGGTAGAATCCTCTTTCTCTTTGCCTTTCTTGGTGCCACTAGATTCTCCCCAGACTTTCTCAGGCAATGGTGAATACTCTTGGTGAACAAATTTGGCTTTAGCAGGCTTGGATCGTGTCTGAACACCAGGCATCTCTTCATCTATAACCTCTTTGGCACCTTGAGGTCTCTTCTTCTGAGCAGGGCCTTCAACCTCATCACCCTCATTAGATCTTCCTCTCTTCTCTTCAACTGAAGCCTCAAACTGCTCATCATTGCTTTTAGCTTCTCCCAAAAATGCTAAAATGCTGGAAGCATCTACTGGATCCACCCATCCAGTTGCCTTCCTGATGGCATGAGCTCCTCTCTTCATCATCTCCACCTTTACGGGCTTAGGAGCATCCTTTGGGCAACACTCCACCTTCACATTGTAGGCTGTTGCATCCTCAGCATATGTAGCATTGGATTTACCCAACTTATCTTCCAATAGCTTCTTCATTCCACCTTTGCCATAGTTTGTAGCCAAAGGTAGATCTGTGGCAGCATCATGAAGCTTGCCTTCCTTGAAGTAGGCAACTCTCTTGTTAATGGCTTCATCAACTGCCTCACACTCACGAAGTCTGTGTTGCTCATCTTCTTTGATCTCCTTGTCACAGAAGACACATCTCTTCACAAATCTTCTTCCACTATCAGATGGTTGAGTGGAACTTGAAGCCCGTGCCTTCCTCAACTCACTCATCCCCACCTTTAGCTCCTTGAATCCCTTGATAAGCTCTTCAAGGGTGCCTTCATCTACCGGTTTGGCAGATTTTGAAGTGGATGGTGAGGAAGTAGGTGCTGATGTCACCTTAGGTGGCTTAGCGGGTGTATGTGTCATCCTCAATGCCAAGCTTCTTCCCTTCACCCTTTGTTGCTTGGCAATCAAGGTGACTGTCTCTTCAATCCTCCTCCAGTCACTTGTAAAACCGCACTCCGTTGCTCGGTCTCCCAAAAGAAGTAGAAGTCTGTCTTCTAGACCATCATCAGCAGCTTGGAGAAACAACTCAGCCTTCCTAGCATCCAAAATGTGTTTCTCTGCCATCGGAAGCTGGTTGTACTTCTTCTCAAAGTTCTTCAAGAGCTCTGTTGGACTCAAAGTCTTGCCAGGCTGCTGCTCCACCCAGTCAAGAAAGGATCTCTTGGTCATCCTTTCAGAGTCTTCATCAAAATACTCATCCCTGAGTCTCTCCGCAAAAGCTGCCCAAGTGGTCACAGCTTCATCTTGCATGATCTCCCGTACACGCTCTCGAATCTCGGGAATCACAGCTAGTCCAAAAGCCTGAATCATGCGGTCTTCAGGAATCAGATGCACCTCCATCTCACATAAATACACCTTCAGAAAGTTTGTGACATTCTTGCCATCAAATCTTCCAATCTTGTCCACAACACCTTTCAAGGCCTTAGTGGAACCATAACCTCCAGCAGGTTGTGCTCTCTGCTGCTCCATCAATGATGCAAGAGCACCAAGGAAGTTCTCCATATTAGGAAGAACTCTAGAAGTACCACCACCAGCTGAAGTTCCTCCACCAGGAGTCCCTTCAGGAGGAGTACCTCCACTGTCTCCCATCTCCTTTAGTCAAATCAGCAGCCCCAAAGCAACTCTCAGTGGAAGCACCAAATGTCGAGTAGAGAGGAGTTTGCTTTGAGAAATCACAGGGATTCTGGCTGCAGCTGAAATTGACTTAGGGAGGAGGGATTCTCGATCAATGTCCCTTCGGTTCTTGAATCTTCAATCAACTCCCCGTTGGCCTATCCTGTTATGGCTCTAGGGGCTCAAGGGTCAAGGAAGGGATAAGAAACCACGGGATACGGGACCGGTAGAACGGACGGCAGACCACGAGCTGAACCGTCCGTGAATATGGATCCTAAACTTTCAAATTCACAGTCTACTGGTCATCAACCCAGTCTCACTGTGAGAACGACATAAAATTCAACCATGTGGGCCATTAACCCCACTTCGTTGCCCACGACAATCAATGGGGTAAGGCTGATTGTTACCTCAGGCCAAACCCGCAACAAGGTTTACAAAGCCAAAAATGACAACACAAAATGAGGTAAGGCTGATTGTTACCTCAGGCCAAACTCGCAACAAAGTTTACAATACAAAATTCACAACGAGCCTCCAAATCAGGCTAGGAATAACAAAGCCACATGCCCACAACATAGGATAGGTCCTCGCAATGTAAATCTTCACTTGACTCTTCAATTCTTCAAGTCTTCAAATCTTCAATTCTTCAATTCGGACTTCTTCTGGACCAGCAGTACTAAAACAGTCACCAAAAACGTTTTAGAGCTCCACTTTGGATAAGTGATAGCTCTTCTGAAAGCTAAGACAGTTTTCTACAATGTATCAAATTTTCATTTGAAACACAGCTACTGTCTATAAGATATGAGCCTTCAAACTTTACTATAAAATCTCGAGCGGCAGTGCATACTACTCAACTTATTTGCTCATAACTCAAGATTCACGAATGCTCTCTGCAAGTGTAAAAGCTCTATAGAAAGCTAAGAAAGTTTGCTGATATGCATCAAATTTTCATTTGAAACAAAGCTACTTTCCATAAGATATGAGTACTCAAACTTTCTAATAAAAAATCTTGAGCAGCAGTGTGTACTACTCTACTTATTTGCTCATAACTCAAGATTTACAAATGCTATCTACAAGTGTGTTATCTCTATGGAAAGCTAACAACAAGTACTTCACTTCCTCTGAATTTCACTTTGCTTCAACAAGAGTTGCGACTGTAGGAGAGGTACGAAATCTCTGTTCCTCGCTTTGGGTAACAGCAGACCACTCCTCACTCAAACGCTCACAAAACACTCATAAAGGCTCCAAATCAAGTGAAATCAACGCCAAAAGAAGCGTATACTCATCATCTTTAACTCCACCAATTTTTGTATTCAAATTCCCCTTACACAATACACAGAGTCCGATTCAAGTCCCGGCTCTCTTCACTCCAGCACACCTCACAAACTAAAACAACGACAAGGAGAGAGGAGGATTCCCCCCCCATATCCTTCCAAACCCGGCCACCTCAGCCCATGCCTCGCCCATGAGGGCATCTTTCCAGCCATAGGCTCCCCCCATTTCTATCTTATCACCAATCTAAGTCATCTTTGGGTCCACAAACCTCAAAGTCAACTAGATAGAAGTAAAGAAAGCAACTAGCTTTCATCCAACTCCAAATAAAATCAATTGGTGGAAATAAAACTCAAAACTAAGGCTAAAAACAAGCCAAAATCAGCACTAAAATTCCAATAAAAGGAAGCATCTACTTCAAACACTCAAAAACTCCAAAATACGCAAAATAACCGCAGCGATGAAGCTTGCCCTCCGTTCCCTGGTCAGGAGATTGAGCTGCCCTTGAAGCCAAAAGCGATGGCCAACTTCACTAGAAATGCGGCTCACCATTTGACCTTCATTGTTGTTCTCAAAGCACCCCTCAAACACCATTTGATAGTTCCCGGAAAGCGTAGGCTCAGATTCCAAAACGATAACCAAAGCCCTGTTATCCAATTGCAAGGCCAGAAGTGTAAACTGCGAGATACCTGGCTCTGTTCGTGGTTGCACACAACGCTCAGAAGGCCCCGCCTCATCTCGCAAACGCCGCCTTGAAGAAGATGGTTGACTTGGATCAACCGGTAATTGAGATAAGGGCAACTGCCAATCATCAGGATCTTGTGATTCCATCACCACAAACACTGAATCCAAACCCAAACTACTCAGAGTGAACTAAGAGAAGCAAAGCTACCTGGTTATCTTTATTCTAAACCTAGTAGCTTCCTTGAGAAGCTTGCTTCCACTTTTAACACTCCAATAAAATCATAATGGCTATCTTTATAGTAAAACAAACACTAGCAGCCAAAGGCATCTTTTTATTTATCAAAAGATAACCTAGGTGAGAAAGAATAGACCTAGGAGTACTGTTCCGTCAGTCGAAAGCCAAACGGTTAACCAATAGTGGTATAAAACCACTCCGGGACTAATATCTGTCGCCAAGTTGTAGACTTGGTTGGTTGTCAGAGTCCCTGGAAAGCTGCCAGCCGGTTCCGGGTTCGAATCCCGTCGGATCCGTTGATTCGGTCGGAGCAGCTGCAACTTGGCACCGCTAGTGATAGCAGGAAATAAGCAGCCAACCAGCCACCCTATTCCCCTGAGCTAAGTGACATGATGCAGTACAAACCAAGACCGTGGATCTCTCCACGATCCCACCCTTTTCTATCTCCATCCAATTTTTGAATTAGGACTTCAAGGTTGATCTCTCGATGTTTTTACATGGTATATGTATTTACATCACGACAACGCTGACGAGCAGGACAAGGGAACTACAACGTCAAAGCTCCCCCCAAAAAAACAAAAAAATTCAGTACTGCCTATCATCAAGCTACCCCTAATCAACTCCAGATTAAGGAACCAATATCGACAGTCAGTTGCATTTAGAGGACGACTGACAACTATCCTCTTACAACTACCATGGACACAGCGTGAACACACAAGGAAACAAAAGAACTAGGAGTTTAGAGGTGCAAACTTACCCGGGCCGCCATTGCTTCGCTTCGGTGTTGCGAGGAGTGTACCGCGAGGGGCTGCGACTGCGACGACGTAGAGAGATTGTGAGCCCCGGAGTTCAGGCTCGTTGAAGGAGAAGACGGAGACCTAAACCCTAGCAGTGCAGCAACGCCGAAATCTTGAATGCTATCTTCAATGCTAGCGCATGATGATCTCGCCGAAGAGACTTGCATCTCCCACCCTGCAGTTAATTCACTCCTGCCAGGACGGCGCCTCCCAGGACACAAACACGGCGTCGTGAGAACGGGATCACACCAACAACAGCGCAGCATCACGGCGGCGGTGCGAAAGAGAGAAAGACCGTGCTAGGGCACGGGGTGGGCGGGGGTTGTTCACCGGGGTTCGCGGGGGGGTGGGTGAGTCAGCAGTCCACGTGGACGGGGACGGAGGCCACGACGACGGACGGAGACGGCAACGTTGGGGGGAGTCGCGGGTCGGGGACGGGAGGCGGAAGAGCCCGCAGGGGGGGGGTCTCGGGGTAAGGGAGGACTCGGGCTGCCCGCGGGCTCGCGCAGCCCGCGCGAGGGCTCCGCATTCGGCTCGTTGAACTACAATACGGAGATCCGAATTCAACATAGCTGACAGTCGAGAGTATAAGTACCATGACTTATTTAGTTATAGTGATATGTTCATGCGATCTGGTTTATCGTATGCTACAGAACAGACATCACTAAGGGATGTAATCGATCCTTTGATGCTAGCTATTAGCTCAAGTGAATTGCAGTTACTTTGTGTCTATGACCTTTACAATGTCGCTTTGTGACTGTGCCAGTTACACTATTACTCAAAATACTTACGGGACTAATCTCAGTTTCTTATTTTGGTTCGTTATAAAGTGTACCGCACTCTTTGTGGTCTACATGACCTGGCTCAGATTGACGATAGTCTCACTGCTGTTTACATTAAATATTGGGTACAATTTTGTACTGCGTATTAAAATAAGTTGGCAATATGTAGACATGCCCTGTTGCTCATTGTATAATTCGGGACATGTTCAATTCAGTACAGAAACGGTATGATCTGTAAGAAATTACCCGTAATGGGGTGATCTATCTACTCTCTCTCTCTCTCTCCTCAACCATGTTTGTCTGTCTGTGTTATCCACACTAAAGAAAGTAGGTCTATAAATTCAAGGAGGCGTGCTCCAACAAGAAAACATGAAAAAAAGCTTGTGGTGAAGTGGACGCGTCTCCTAAAAGTTCGTACCATTTTGATCGTTGGCAAGCTGCGATAGAGTGGAGTACAAGCTGCGGAGGGACGTTGATATTATGGGGCTTTGTTTGCAAGCGGCAGGACATTCGAGGCGACCATGTTCTGCGAGAATTCTCCACCTGTAATTGGAGTACAGTGAGCATGTTCAAACGTCACTTCCATTGCAAGAGGCTGGTCAAGTGATGGTCCATTGAGGTCTTCAATATGGAAGCTTTCTTCCACCTTCTCAAGGTCAAATGGCCGCATGGAAGAAATTGCTAATGCTATGCAAGGTAGCCTTAGTTTCACACAGTATCCACCTCTCTCCCCCCCCCTCCCCCCCTTTTCTACCTTAGGAGACACCTTTGCTTGCGCCCAATCTAACTGTAAAGATGAAGAGCTTATTAGTTGCAAACAAAATGGCATATTAAGATGGATCAAATTAATGAGCCCTTGCCCACTTTGATATCCAAGCCTCCGATCAATTAACTCCAACTCCTTCTCTCAAACGTCCATCAAAGACTATACTGACTTATCGACATACTTGTTGAGGCTCGGCAAAGGAAATGGTTAATTTTACAAACCTAGTATCTTCCATTCTACATCCATGTCTTTGTGTGCATAAAGGATCTTTGACAGTTATCTTCAAAACACGACAAATACGAGCGTAATCAAACATAGAAGTAAGCAACAATATAGAAGTGAAAGACATGAAGGGGGTTTGCACTTTCTTGTTTACAAACACTCCTTACCTTGTTGCAATGCTTACATAGAAGTCTGGATTCACTAGGTCCACCACATTGCAGGGAGCTTGTCAAATTACTCGTCTGTCCGATACATGTTAGGCACTGCTCGCCAAGCAACCCGGTAGAGAAAAGTTCTTAATTTTCTCTAGAAGAGGTTCCTAGTACCAACCTTTAAAGGTCAATCATGTCGCTTCAATAGAGAGAGAAACTTCGGTCTCCAGAGGAGACAGACCTGAATTAAGTGTCTATTCGATCCGCCCCCAATCCAATGTCCTCAAGACAAAGGTATGGAAGTAAAGAACTACTCTCCTTTTTCGAGAGTAGACACTTTAGTCACAAGTAACCAGTAACAAAAAACTAGTAAAGCAGGCGTATAAGTCTCTTTGTGTGCCACATGTGCAAGGCAATAGCCAATTAGGGACAGTATTTTCTGGGGGTTTATCGTTGAAGGTGCTAGCATTCATAAGAATAAAGCTTCGAGATTTTTCAGAAGAGACAAGTAGTTTTCTAATTTCCCAGACTGCTTTGTTGTAGTAGTTCTACCATGGAGGCAACTGTGACTTGATCTGGATGACTATTGTGTAATGTGGGGTGTTTTATTCGTGTGTTAAGTAAGTATAATACATTTAGACAATCTGTAAATATATATGTTGGTTTGTTAGGGAATTGTGTATTGAGAATTCTTAGTGTATTGTATATTGCCATCATTTCAGCGCGTAGTATATTTTGGTGACCGTGTAATCTTTTGTGGATATTGAGGCCTTTGAGGCTGTAAATACCGAATCCAGCTTTTTCTCTCACCCATTGGCCTGGGCCAATTTATTTTTAGAGGTATAAAGGAACCATCGGTGTAGTAGCTAAATTGTGGGTGGAATTTTAATGGTAAATTTGTTCGGAAGTTTGGAATTTATGAAATGGATATCTGGTCATTGGCGTGGGTGTTTGGATAATATAGTTTAGACCATTTTTTGCTGGGTTGTTGCTTCAACACTTGTTTAGTGGCTATCACAAACCAACCTTGATGCACAAAAACAATGACCATTTAATGTTAATTATGTCTTGTGCACATGAGGATAGTCTTTGTGACTGTCTTGTGCTTTGCAATTGCTAGCATGTAGGGGCATGTCAATCTCTTGCCGAGTGAGCTAGTGCACAAGAGCATCTTGTAGATACTTGTATATACAACTTCACCGCCCTTACTATGTAAAGGCACTCCAGCTCCAGGGACATGAAGTTGTTGACGCCTCCTCTTGTAGAACACAAAGAATAAGTTCCATTTTCTAAGAGGTATGATTCCATGGTCGCTCCGAGAGACCCTTCAGAGATTGCCTAGCAAGGATCATGAAGAGAGGTGACCATGCCCATGCTTTGTCCTCAACCTTCATTCTTTATTTGTTGTTAAAAGTTGTTTTTGGACGTGCGCAACTCTTTTCTCCTGTAATACAACCTTGGCATTGAATTTTTGGGATAATCACTCCTCCTTTTAAACCACGGACTCGAGATACAACTTGAGCTTGGTCAACTCTGCTACCGTTCCTTTGATATTTGCAACCTCTATATACGGGTTCTATGCCTTAACAAACACCATAAAAAATTGGACCATAGCAACGCAAAGTTCACCATCCTTGCCAACTCCATGTGATGCCCAATTTAAATTTTGTCAGCACATGTTGCACTATAGTGACAAAAGGTTCTCCACATCGATAAATGGAAAGTTCTAGAACTTCAAGTCTACAAAGTCCTCTTGAACACGGGCCTCTCACTATGCCACCCAAGATCCAATTGCAGAAAGAATATGTGATTCCAAGACATTCTACTGCTACTGGTCTTCTGATGCTCTCATGTAGGAGTTGAAGTCGTGCAACAATGAAAGTTCTACTATTATGACTTTTATAGATCCAAAAAGCAAGTACTATGAGCCTACAACGTTTTGAGGAACGGAAGGGGGGGGGGGGATGTGGGCACCAAGTGTATACTCTCCTTCAACAGTAAGAGATGCAATGTCCGTGAGTGTCCTTTGTAGAACCTTTTCCTTAGATATTTCATCACTACTTTAACATCGATTGTCTATATTCAATGGTTCATCAACTAATATATGATCTGGTAGTTCCTCCATAGTATCGTTGGCTTGTGTTGGCAATTGCCATATACATATTGGCTTGTTGCCCCTCCATGAACATAATTTTTCTCTTACACCTACACCTTCCTTTGTTCGCGCTTGTATCATGTTCTGTTGTTAGAATAGGACTTGCGTGGTACTAAATCATCCTTAAACTCAGTCCTTTTGAATTGCATTTCAATGGTTCCATAGGTTTTGCTCACCCCTGCGATTTTGTCCTTGGAGGTGGTTCTGATTATATTTTTTGTATCTACCGCCTTGCCTTGTTTTACGACCCTTTGACCCTTTGACTTGTCATGTCTGGCGCACTTGTTGGGCTTAGTGACCTTCTGCCAAATTCCATGATTGTTGTGAGCCCCTCCCTACTTAGAGCCATGCATAACTTGTGGAACAACCATTCTTTGATTCCATAGCCAATTCACCTCCTTCTCAAGAGATGTGAGCTCGGCTTTGGCAAGTATGTCCTTCTTGCCGCGTTATTCACTCTAATTAAATGTATGATACATCTTTAAATCCCTTGTATCCATCTCCTTCCATTTTTCATGTTGATCCTTGTAACAATGATAGGAAAGCGCATTTTTATCTGTGAAGTCTTGGTGGCAATGTCTACACTAATAACAATAATGTTTTTCTTGTTTGGGATTAATGCAAATAATGCGCGTCATTGATAAACTACTTAAGTTCATGATCTGTGTACAAACAAGCGTAGAAGATCCTGCCTTGCTTCAACTTTGCGCAAAAAACAAGGTTCCCTTCGACAGTGATGTTGTGCAATAAAAACCAAAGCATTATTTTCCATAAGAACAGTTACATCCAAATTTTTACATAAGCAAAATGACAATTGAAAGACGCAAAGCGCTCAGAGAGTATAAATCAAACAAACCTCTAGCAAGTCCTCAAAGCACTAGTTCCATCCATTTTGAAAATCCAAGTTGTAGAATTAGCTTTTTTTCCTTGTTTACAATCAACTTCTTGTCTTTGAAGCATGTAATGCGTTTGGCTATGATATCCACATCATATTAGGAAGATGGCGGAACGGTTGACACTGAGTTGCATTCTAGCTTTCTAGCACGGCTTATGACATTCTATCCAAGACATTTGTCTTTTTCAAGTCAACAAAATTAGAGTCGAAGCTGTTAGGGTCTTTGCATTCCTTTCATTTGGGGCCTTCTCAAAAGACTCCCTCTATCATGGGCACCATTGTTCTACTTTGCTGTGCTCAGTTCTATGAGTTTATTCTTTGCAAGACATTTCCATTATGTAGTGTGATTTTAATTTATGTTTTGTGACAACAAATTATTTATAATTGAAACATCCCCTTTGAACAAAGAAATTTTGGATTCATTTTTGGTGATATGCTGTGATCCACTTGATTAGCACAAGTCTTGTTCCCATTGCCAGAGGCAACACAATTGTTGTGGAGTATGGTAAGGTTTCTAGGTATTGCTTAGTTCTTGAACTACAAGGAGATTGCATTACAAAATGACACTGATAGTATTTCAGATATTTGAACATCATTATTGGAAACCATGCCGAGAATGACATGAATGGGTGATTAAAAACATGATCTGGTCAAAATGGTCAAAATATTTCCAAAATCTGGTCAGAATGGTCAATATTCATGGTCAACATTTCTGGTCATTCTAGGCATAGGTTTTACTAGTGCATGTTCAGCGTTCAAATTATGCACTAAGGCTAGTAATGCTTCCTGTTCCCAAAAATGTTGAACAATCTACAAAATAGCTTTCTTCACCCCTTCCTTTATCTTTGCCACCTCTTTGGATCCGAAGACATTGCACATTTGCATCCATACAGAAAAACTTCCTAGTCTGGAAATGTATGAATAAAAAGAGAAAGGTGCACACGCACTAGTACAAAACCAAAACCAACTAGAATGACACTACAATTCATATTGTACATGTCCAATCCTTGGTCTCCAATTCCTTCACATTTTCACTAATATGATCATGTAGCAAAGGACAAAATATTTGCAAGACCATGTATCACTCTACTGAAGGCTCTTCACATGCAACCAAGACTTGATGTCATTTGCCCTCTTTAAGGTAACTATTCCTTGGGTTTGATTAATAGCCATGCGCCACAATTTTACTAAAGCCATATGTAACTTCTAAGGACCATGGAAGTTGCTGCTGTTGTTGCCATACATGAAATCAAATTTGAGAATTCATTGTTGAATAAAATAGTTAAATTTTATTGTTCAGAATTGCATATAAGCGAGATGAGAGTACTTTAGTTGATAAAATCCGTGTTAAATTGTCACCAAAGAATTCTTGTAGTGCAGATAGTTTAGTGGTCCTTTTTACGTATGCATGGAGATATATTACGACTCAGAAGAAGAGACAATTGTATCAGACAAAAGAGAAGTTGGGAACTTGAAGGAGAAGAAGCTAAGGAGGGGGGCACAGAGCATTCCTTCTTTAGAGTTAAGCACTACCATATCCGTGTTAGGCCAAAGTATAGTGCTCTCCTTATTAAAGGTAAACTATACACATCCATGAAGCCTTTCACCTAACCCTTTAATAATTTTCTCCGACATCATCTTGTAGAAACTACCAGTCAAACTTCGGATTAGATTTCAAATTTACATAGAAAAACTCTCAATGTATTGCACTATAAGACAATGTCAAACAATATGTGGGAGGTTGTGATGCTATAACCATTAGTGTATCGAGCTTCCTTACAGTGTGTGAGGGTTGGTAGCTTAACCTACATTTGTGTTACGTTAGGTCTTGATGGAGAATGCGTCCTCGCCTCCCTGTCTTCTTTATTGGATTTAGCCACTAAATGAAGTACAAGGCATCCTAAATCATAAGATTTTAGCGGCTCCTTTAAGTAAGGTTGAGAAGGGATGTCATTGGAGACAACGTTTTTGCCACGCTGAAGTAGTTTGGAGAACATACAACTTTGTAGTGTTGTTGCACTACCTCACCAGCTTGTACCTATGGGGTCTTTATTTTCCTTGTGTACCCTAATGTGTGGTATGCATCCTTGAGCTCCTCATTGCAAAGTTCAACCAATGCCTTTATGACATTGGATATATAGAGTTTGTGCCCATCAAATATTTTTGCTTTACTTCCCACGTCTAATATTACACATCCTACATCAATTGTTCTCCCGGATAGCAATTGTGTTAGAAAGTACTTATTCCATATATCCATGTATAATTTACGAAAGCCTAATTAAATAATAGATTTGAAAAAATACCTACCACAATCATAGTGTTCTTTTTAATTATTTAATCATAATAGTAGTCCTTTGGAAGAAAACAATGCTAATCGAGTGTAAAAGAGATGCCCGTTGACAAAAATTATGGAAGTGTGTGAAAAAATTCTTGTTATAATTGTATACACAAACACTTAATGCACAAATCTCCAAGAGGGCCAACCCTCTCTAGATTGCTGCCATTTTTTTGTTCTGTCTCTTTGTCTTGTGCATGTCTAGACGAGTTCTTTATGCTACTTGGGTCAAAAATGTGTCAAATTTAAGAAGAACTTCTTCCTAGTGAGATACCTGGGATCCAATCAGCAACGCAATGTCCTTGGAACATGATGCAAGATCTTCTACACGCATAGTAGAAACGTAAGGAAAAAGTGCTTAGCCAAAGTCCACCATCTCTTCCGCACATAGCACCAACCTTTAAGACTCCATGTTGTCTGAGGCAATGTCCAACAACCTTGGCTGGGTAGTATCTGATGAGAGGTGAAATATGGTATTGGAATAGGTGGAAGAGAAACAAGTATACAATTTTAAAGCTTGCATTACATGGGGATATTCTTTTTTCAATGTCCTACTTTCTCTAGCAATGGTATATTCTAGGGAAAAAATTTAAACTTGCAAATTCCTCGTGGGTGTGCTTCCATGGCCATTGAGATGTAGACTTTAGAATGTTGCAATGTAATGCTTCGAAGATTGGTGACCACGCCCAATTCCGATTTTTGGTTTCCAACTGTTCTTTCAGATTATATTCATCAAGTGCATACTATATGTAAGTTTTCTCAGCTACTCTTACCAAATTGGGAACCTTCATGTCATGCTCACATTGCTTCATCTTATATTTCAAATAGCCCAATAACATACAAAGCTCCTTTTGTCTTCCTACAATGTCCAGGCTTTCATTGCAAGGGTTCTAGAGGAGGCACAAAGGTGTACAAGTTCATCTTTGTTGTCTTTTTCTTTAGTTGTCTGCAATACATCATCAGAGTGGTGATTTAGGGGGAAAAACACTATATCCTGTTAATATTAAATGTAATCTATATCAATTTCACTTTAAACAAGGAATGTTTTACTTACTAATCGGGCCCTCATCCAATGAATCCAATGGCCAACCGTAACCATGAGCTTCTCACTAAGGTCGTCATTCTCTTCAAAGTTATACAAAATTTTCATAAAGGCCTTTGGTGTTTCCAGCAACCTATTGTCTACTTTGAAGCCCTTACCGTGGTTTCTTGTGGGCTGCATGATCAATGGGGCAACATGGCCAATCCACGGCTGTCAGCAGCTGATTAGGGTTTTGCCAAAAACTCTCTCCTTGTCCACCTCGGCCTGTGTTCAATTATGTCGGCTCATTCTACACCGCATCGCTCCAATTTTTTTGAGCGCGACTGCGCTAGGGAGACTGCGCTGCGTGCTTCAGGACAATGCGATTTTGCTATGCCAATTATTTTCATGCGTTGTGATTGTTTTGCTCTGCCTTGGCTTTAGTTTTGAGCGTTCTTTCAAGTTTTAGGGTTCACGCGGCTCGGATTAGAGGTACTCTGTATGCGGTTTTAGTTGGCTAGGGTTTGAGGGTGTTTTCTGTGAACTTTCCGCGGTTGTTGCGTGTGTTTGTTTGCAATTTGTTGCTATGGCAACTAATTACAAGGTTAAGCTTTATAGTGTTGCAGATGAGACCGCAATGCCAAAGTTGTTGAGTCCATTTGTGTGCGAATCAACAAATAGTAACCATGATTTGCGTGTGCGTTTAGAGAAAGGCTCTTGCGTCGATTGGCCCTTCGAGTTCTGGGACTTTGACGATCAATGCCGCATCGGAAAGAAGTTTGAAGCGATGAATCTAGTCACAGAGCGGATGTACCTGATTCCAGAAGAGGAACAATAAGAAGGGGATGCCGCGAAGAGAAGGCGTTGTGATGAAGTTGGAGGAAGTGGCAGCAACGACCTCACGGCAAGCCATCAGGTTGAGCCACCCGAATTTCCAGAGTTCACGGCAAGCCTTCAGAGGTTGATCCACCATTTGTGATCGTGGGGGATGTCGAGCACACGCAGCTAAAGTCATTTTGGTATAAGGTTCGTTGCAAAATCGATGGACAACTACTACTACTTTGCCCACCCAAAAACAATTTGAGGGCTAATTTGGAAAACCACCTCCAAGGATTTACACACACGAGATGCGTGGAGGGTTTTGGCAGTGGATGGATGAGTACCACGAGCTCGACTCTGTCGACTGCAAGGCAGGGTCGGCCATCAACAAGATCGAAGCAAACTGTTGGCAACCAACCTTATCTGCACGGTTGGTTTGGCCAACATGCTACGGTTAGGTGGGAATCCAGTGACGGATCCCACTCAGGTAAACCCAACTCTATTTTGGCCTTGCTTTGTTGGGGATTAAGGAGGCGAACCACGGAATACGGGGGGAAATGGTATAGGATGAATGCCCTCTTGGGTGATCCCAAACCGGGTGCACTTTGGGCGGCAGAGCCAACAATCTCTGCCACATTCTCTTGTGTTGATGAGGAAGTTGTTGTCGCTGGTTGCTTCCGCCATTCTGCTTGTAAACAAGTGTCAGGGTGTGGAGACCCTTTTGCAAATTTTACGTGTGCTGCTTGTTGAAAATTGTGCAAGAAAATGATTTTAGGTTGCGAGTAATGAAAGAAGGGAGGGCGTTAGTTAAAAGAGGGTCGCGAGATACAGGCTTGGGCAAACGAATTGATTACATGTCCATTCGTGAACTAGCAGGTAATTCCAGGAGGTTGGCTACCAAGTATTGTGAGGAAAGGGCTTTGCATTGGCAGATGAAGTCCAAGGTCGCACAACAAAAAATGACGCAACGAGGGTTGAAATTAAGCATTGTTGAAAACTTTAATAGGAAAGATGTGCTATCCTTTTGTAACAATATTTTGGCTGCTCACAGAACCAATGCCTTTGGGGGAAAACCAACTTTGTGGGACTTCCTTAGGGATGTATCCGCGAACTTGAACCGAGTCAGGCAGGGTCACAGATTTTCAAAAAATACAAAGTCTTATGCGAAAGCCATGAAGATCTATGGAAGGAGACGTATGTGCGATCTTTTTGCTTTGAATTATGCTGGTCCATCTTACTCAAGTATTAAACGTGAGAATAAGAAGGGGTAAAATTTATTGCTGGGGAACATGAGGCTCTATTTGCTCAAATTTCTAACATCTATGTTGAGGCAAAGAAAGCACATGGTGTGCACGGACCTGTTCCCATTATTCTCGCGGAGGACGAGACAAAGGTCAAGAGCCGAATTGTTTGGGAAGCATCATCTGACACTTTGGTTGGATTCTGTGGCTCGAAGGATAGTCATTGTTGTGTATCAAACTTTAAGCTAATTGTAGGCTGTGGTAATTCAGGTTATGAGGCTATAGTTGATGCGTTCCGTCTAAACAAAAAGGGCAGCTTTGCAAGGGTGATTATGGTCAACCCATTGCATGCACTCCTGCCGAGGCTAGTTCTAGTTGTCTTATGCACAGGTAATTGCTTTGACTCTAGTTAGGTTAGAAGGCAGTAGAGCGATAAAGACCGTTTGTGGGAAAAATGTTGTGCTACTACAGTTGGACCAATTATTGGTCATGCATCAGATGGAGACTCAAGGAGGAGGCAGATCATGCTTGCAAGACTATTCAAGTAAGGTAGGTTCCAGGTATGCAATTCCTTGGCAAGGGTGGTTGCTTAGTTGTGAGTGGTTGGGTGACAGTAGAGTTGTGGGATTACATGACCAGAATTTTATACATAATAGGAAAAAACTAATAAACCCTCTAGATAGTGTTGTGAAGAATTTACGATTGGAGGCAGATGTGTCTTTCCTTTACCATCTCGGGCAAGTATATCAGAAGTTCTAGATAGATGAGCATGGCTTGAGACGAGAGGACGTGCACCGCACTAACCGTCAAAATTGGGCAAGTGCACAGAGAATCTGTGCGTCCAAAGCCAGAAGTTGCTTACAAATGTTAAGGACAATGAGAGATGCTCATCAGGAAAGAACTTTGGGGACGGAAATGTATGTGCAAATTTGTGCTAATTATATTGATATTTTTCTTTCTGTAACTTTGACTCTTAGAGAGCGGGTTGTGCTTGCAAGGAAAGTCTCTTTCTTCTTCCGTTTGTGGAAATTGTGGTTCAAGTTTGACGACCACTCAGTTGGTCGGAATACAAAAACATTAACGGTTCAAGGATGCTTTGTGTCAAACCAATGTTATTTTGATGTCCAGTTGTCCTGCCATTTTGTTGTACTTTTGATTAAGTATTTCAAAGAATTTTGTCCATAGTTACCCGTTCCATTGCATCTGACTGGATCTGACTCTTGCGAAATCTTCTTTAGCAAAGTGGGTGGAAAGCAGGGTATGGAAAGAGCCTACGACTTCCATGAACTTGTAGGCTGTGCAAGTACTGTGAATAAATTGGCGGCAATAGTGTACAGTGAGAATGGACTAAAATTTGACAAGCCACATAACAAGCAACGTAACATTTGGGCTGGACTACATCCGTTGGAACTAGGGCAAGAACAAATAAATCTTGCTGACGATAGTGACTCGGCATCAGATGCCGACTTCGTATCGACGTTGAAAGAGGGCTTGAAGGCAGCTCAATCAACGTAGAACAGACTGAACATGGCTCCTTCCATGCATGCCAAGTCGAAAACATGGTTTCAACAGCCATGGCTACTAGAGGCTACTGATCAAAAGCACTGGTCTTATGTCCCTCCAACAAAGCCGGTTTCCGGAGACAATGGAGATGCTGAAGTGCTGAGGAATTCCTTGGTAGAAGCTGCGGAGGAGGATGAGTCTAGCGATGGTTCCTATAACAATGGCCTGAACCTCAAAGACGAATTGGTCGATGATGGCTTGGATCCTGTTGCAATCGCTGAGGACGAATATGGGGTAGTAATATCCAAAATGCTGGACTCAATTGAAGAACGACCACCCAACTGCATACCTGGAATACCGAACACCATCCTAGCTGTTCCCGTGGTGGAATACATGGAAAAGGTGATATACAAGTCAAACTTGGTGTCGGAGTTAAATGGCAACCCTTTTCTCTCAAAATATCGACTAACAAAGATCAAGAACTTGGTATTCTTCAACAATAGAGAGGAATACTTATCTGCTGCAAATTCTAGCACAACGTGTCTCTTTGGTTTAGGTAGTGATTGTGGGGTCTTATTCATGCAATCTTCGAATTTGAATATTTCCTCCATAGTCAGAGCTGCTCAAAAACGAAAGAGAGGAGGTGGTGAACGTTTAGGCAGACCGGCACTCCTTTCAGGTGGTGTGGATGTAGGATCTTGGTGGCTTGGTCAAGTCCAGAAGATCAAAAGGAAAGTGGGCCAGAAGTGGGGCGTATGTAGGTACCTACTTGACTTGTTAAACCGAAGTACATCAGGTACGAAGGTAAGTTCTGGCCCTACTTTTGAGATTCTTTTGAATTGGTTCAAACGGGCTCCAGTGAGAAACAAGTTCAAATATGATGTTACTGACACACAATAGATTGACCTAAATAGCGTGATTTCAACAGTTGCTCTTTCTTATAATGGCAGGACTAATGTCTACACTTTGGAAGGAAATGACAAGGTTGTACTTGACGAGTTTGTTTCGTAGAACTCCTAAACCTGATTCCTTCGCTCACCCTTCCTCTGTCTTTGAGTTTTGTATTTGTTAGTGGAGGTCGCCGATGCTGGACCGCTAGGAGTACCACATCAATGCTCCCCTTTTTTTTGGACTTCCATTTGGGCCTGAACTTCTTGAAGTGCGCAGTAAGTAACCGTGTTTGTGAATACAAATTTGTTTTGCTGGTCCTTGTTGGGTTTGATGTTGAAGTTCGACTCTAAATCTTGCATGTTGAGGAGCTGAAGGCACTTGCGTGTTGTTGCGTTGCAAGTTATGCTAAAGTTTGCAATGTAAATTATATCACTATATTCGTTAATTTGAGACTTTCTCTTGTCTCAAATTCATATATGGAGCACAACAACATGGTCTAATGTTTGGGTTGTCCTACCTAAACCATCTTGATAGGAGTTCTTAATTGAGTTCTTGATATGAACACCCACTTCAAAGTATTTGCATCTTACAACATTTTCCAATATCTATGTGATTTTATCCATGTTCTTATATTTGTAATTGTCTCAAAATGCCAAAAAAGTCTCAAATTAACAAATATAGTGATTTATGGTGTATGTTTTACTATCACCTGGCGTATGTTATCAGCTATCGTATGTTTCTTATGGTGTATATTTTAGCATGAGCTGTTGTGTTTTAGTATGAGCTAGGTATGTTTTCATCATTGCATAAACGCTTGCAAAATTTAGCAAAATCCCAATTTTTTAAATTGACATAGCATATCAAAATTTAGACCCGTCAATGAATTACAATTACCAGTACGGTACACTATAATAGCCCACGTGTTAGAGAATTATATAACAATAGGGTACAAAAAAAACATTAGACAAAAACTAATACCCCCTCGTTAAATACCCTTTGGTCTCACGTATCCCCTTATTTTTTATGAGGAGTGACTCCCTGAGGGTAGAGCCCAAGTTTACAGCCAAAAGATGTTGAGAAACAAGTCCACCTAAGTAAATAATTAGACCTATAACCAAACTGTTGCTAGGATAGAATGTCATGTACATCTTTAAAACCTACCTTGGATCTCTGTGCAGATCTCTGCACAGTCTCCTTAAACAATCATTATGACCATAGTATAAAAGTGCATTTTTATTGCTGAAATCCTAATTGCATTACAAACACCAATACTAACGTTGCTCGATAGCATAAAAGCGGTACCTGCATGTGAAGTGCGACTCGATTAGAAGGGATATAAACTCCTCTTTTGGGATTACACACTAAACCATGCCTTGCATTAGAGTGTGGCTATGAACACGTTCTCCACCCACTATGATTCTCTCCAATATCCCTATAGTCCCGTTTAAGACAAGATGTACCCAATGATCAAAACTCAAAGCCTAATTGAGTTGACCTTTATTGTTCACATTAAAACCTTTAACAAGAAGACTGGAATCTATTGGATCTCGAGTGAAACCCTACCCATTTCCAAACAGTCCACCACTCGACATTGCAGCTGAACTTGCACATAGAGCTTTTGTTGTTGTTCTAGGCTTCAATACATCATCTAGTATAGCAATGTCAGAGTACTGCATAGACGACTCTCTGGGCGTGCCACATAGTCCTCCAAATACTACCTTGTATTTGTCCAACGGTGCAGTAAAATGCCATTTCAATGGAAGAACATATACGCAATGTCAAAAATTGGTCTTGCTTTACACATGTGTTGTCATGGAGAATCCTTGGCCCATTGCCATCTATATTGAAGGAACAAGTAAGATGGCCTTCTCCACTATAATCTTTAGACCTTGCACCATTATGTACAAACCTTAATCTAATAATGATGCAATTGTTTGGTGATTTTGTTGTAGTACAATAAGATTTTATCTAGAACAAACTATAGAACATGAGAGTGCCTACACAACAATGGTTTGAATACCTACAAAAGAAAGTATGCATGTACAATAAAGAAATATATGGTTGAACCTTGGCAAATCTTATTTATCCACAAAGCGACCAACGTAGTTATCTTATAATGAAAAAATCAACTCAAAATCGTAATGCTTGTATCCTTCCCAAGTTCTGACCTCATCGCTATATCAATCTATACCATGATTTTCTTCTACCACCCTCCTTATGTAGCATTTCAAGTTACATCTAAGCCTAAACCATAACCTCTGGTTTACAGCAGAATAATGTTCTTTTCTTATACAACACAATCCACTACAAAAACACCCAATAATCCAATACCAAGATTGCAACACAATGTAATTAATAGACCTTTATGGCCGAAGCAAGAGAAGGGCGAATATAATGTATTGTAGTTGATGAAGGATAGTGAAGGTTTGGAGTTGTTTTAATCAAATTCATTAGACCAGGGAAAGGTCGTATGTGAGCGGAGAGCGGAGAGCAGAAACCGGTGAGCAGTAAATTGGAAATTTTAGGAGCAGTCCAGGGTTTAGTGTCGCCTTAGATTGCGCATTTTAAGCTCATATTTTGAAACATTTTTTCAAGAGATGTCACCCTAGGTTTGGGTGTTGTGAACATATCCGCATAAAAAAAGATGTCTCATGTGCAGATATACTCTCTTTCTGGTACAAAAATTAGGGCTGACGTCATCATGACATCATGGTTTAGGGATTGTATATCATCCCTTCCATATCTAAACCCTTCCATATCTTTGAACCTGCTTGCACATTTTCATCCACCAAAATCAACACAAAAAGTAACTTCCAATTATGCTTGAAACCTGAAAACAAAATGCAATGGACACACCACATACTAAGCCATTAGCTAAGAAACTTGCGGATCCAGAACAATGAAGCCGCATGCGTTTCATCTTGTTCAATTGTGCCTCTCCATTAATCGATGATAAAACTTGTACATAATATTGGCCGACCGGCGCTAGCACAATTAAGACAAATCTGCTCTTTAATTACTAGCTACACCAAAGCTAGGCCAAGCTAATTCTAGAAGAACCCCGTATACGAGTAAGCTCTGCGGATGGCGGCTCCGAGGTGTACTTGCAGATGTCGACAAGTCGAGAAAACGCAACGCCTGCCTCATAGTTCCAAATTGCAGTGCGGTCCTTGGAGTACACGATGTTCTCCCTCAGAATCCAAGAGTACTCCTCCACCTCAGCCTCAATCTCCAGAATGACTCCGATGAAACGCACGTCCCCAAAGAAGCTCTTCATCTCCACCTCCGACTGCGGCCGTGCCATCTTGAAGTCCAAAAAACAAGAAAGAGAAGCAAAGAGGGAGAGGAATGAGAGGAGGGGAGAGCACAGAAAGGAGAGAGAATGAGAAGGGAGGAAGGAAAGATTGTGAGAAGAGGGGGAGGAGGGGCGCCCTTATATACGGTGCCCCTCTCAACCAGGGTTAGGTCAGAAAGGGGGCGCCGCAAGGGCGCCCTACTTAGAAAGGGCCGGGTGGCCCCCTTCATCAAGGGGAATGCCCGTGAACCCTATTGAAGAGGGCTCTCGGTGCCGAGAGCCCTATTGCCGGGAGGGACCCTCGGTACCGAGAGCCCCTATGAAGGGGCTCTTGGTATCGGGTGCCCCTCCCGGCCATAGGGCTCTTGGCACCGAGAGCCCTATGATCGCAGGGGGCCCTCGGTACCGAGAGCCCTAAGGGCGAGGCCGCCTTAGGGTGGCCACCGCCCCCAATCGGTGGCCGCCGCCTAAGGAAGGCGGTGGTCTCCTCTCCTCCCTTGAGGGTTAGAAGGGTAGCGCCCTTCCAACCCTAGGAGGAGGCTCCCTTCCTTGTGATTGGGAAGGAGCGACCTTCCCAACCCTAAGGAGGGAGGGCTTCTCCCAGGGTTGGGAGGGAGCCGCCTCCCAGCCCTAGAAAGAGGAGGCGGCCGAGAGGGCTCGGTGGGGCCCATATAAGGGGTCCCACTCCCCCTCACAACTCAGATTTCTCTCCTCACTTCTCTCTCTCACTCTCTCTCTCACTCTCTCCTCTCCATTCGGACTCCTCTCTCCTCTCCATTCGGACTCCTCTCTCCTCTCCATTCGGACTCCTCTCTCCTCTCCATTCGGACTCCTCTTTCCTCTCCTTCTCTTCTTCTCTCTTCTCCTTCTATCTTCTCTTCCTCTCTCCTCTCCTCTCCCTCCTTTTTCTCTTTAGAAAGATGGTTCGCAAGGTGGCGATGGTGGCTTCCAAGGGGCAGTGCTCGAAGACTATTGGCAAGAAGAGGGGAAGGGGAGAATCCAGTTCTGGAGGATCCGTGGTGGAGGTGCCGAAGGTGGAGGTGCCGAAGGTGGAGGTGCCAAAGGTGGAGATGCCCAAGGTGGAGGTGCCGAAGGAGGAGGGAAATTTCGATGGATCTCAATGGGTGCCTTATGGACGTAGGGGAGATACCCTCATTCTCACCATCGTTGAATATGAAGGGGAGACTGTCCATATGCAGATGGATGATGCTGAAGACTATGATTCCGATTCTCATCTCCATTGGTTGGGCTTCGAAGAACAGGAGGCGGCACAGGCTTATCGGCGGAAGTTGGAGGAAGATGCAACGGATGTGGAGGAGATCATTGCCCCGGAAAACAAAGCCGATGTAGTTGAGGATGGTGTAGCCTAGACATTTGTAGATGGTATCCTAGAAATTGGCTAGGAATGTGTGCAAATTATTGGGGTACCGTGTTGCTCAGTGGAGTGGCGCCTCTTTGGCAGGTTCAACGCCCTTGTGTAGAGGTTTTTGTAAACCGTGTACCATTTTGTAAGTACTATAAATGCGAGTTATAATGACAACCTTAAAGTTGTTATGTCTTTAATCTTAAATTTATTCATTTTGATTTCCTTTTCGTTCCCTTTGTTATGTTATTTGATTAATGTTTTTACTTTTATTTTTTATTTTTATTTTTGCTTTGGTTGTGTAAATTAAACGAGTCCTGAGTCCCGAGTCCCGAGTCCCGAGACCCGAGTCCCGAGACCCGAGTCCCAAGTCCCAAGTCCCGAGTCCTGAGTCCCGAGTCCCAAGTCCCGAGTCCCAAGACCCGAGTCCCGAGACCCGAGTCTCCACTCCTGACTCTCGACTCTCGACTCCCGACTCCCCAGCCGCGAGCCCCGACTCTCGCCGCGACGCGGGACAAAGAGTCCCGCCGCGAGCAGGGACAGGGAGTCCCGCTGCGACGGGGGACAAGGAGTCCCCTTGGAATCTTGGCTGGCTCCCGAGGAACCCTTCCCCCACATAGTACTCTCTGTGGGATTCGGCAGGCCCCCCCCCCTCCTGTGTCTAAGAGAGTTCCGAGACAAACTTTTTTTTTGGAAGACCACCCACCCTCCCTCTCTACCCCCCCCCCCCCCCCCCCCCCGCTCTCCTGTCCCGACGCGACTCCGGACCCCTGTCCCTCTCCCTCGCGGTCACTCCCTGTCCCTCTCCCACTCCCTCTCCCTCTCCCTCTCCCTCTCCCTCTCCCTCTCCCTCTCCCTCTCCCTCTCCCTCTCCCTCTCCCTCACGGTCACTCCCTGTCCCTCTCCCTCTCCCTCGCGGTCACTCCCTATCCCTCTCCCTCTCCCTCTCCCTCTCCCTCGCGGTCACTCCCTCTCCCTCTCCCTCACCCTCGCGGTCACTCCCTCTCCCTCTCCGTCTCCCTCGCGGTCGCTCCTTGTTCCTCCTCTCCCTCTCCCTCTCCCTCTCCCTCTCCCTCTCCCTCTCCCTCTCCCTCTCCCTCTCCCTCTCCCTCTCCCTCTCCCTCTCCCTCTCCCTCTCCCTCTCCCTCTCCCTCTCCCTCTCCCTCTCCCTCTCCCTCTCCCTCTCCCTCTCCCTCTCCCTCTCCCTCTCCCTCTCCCTCTCCCTCTCCCTCTCCCTCTCCCTCTCCCTCTCCCTCTCCCTCTCCCTCTCCCTCTCCCTGTCCCTGTCCCTGTCCCTCTCCCTGTCCCTCTCCCTGTCCCTCTCCCTCCCCCCCTCCCTCACTCCCTCTCCCTCTCCCTCTCCCTCTCCCTCTCCCTCTCCCTCTCCCTCTCCCTCTCCCTCTCCCTCTCCCTCTCCCTCTCCCTCTTCCTCTCCCTCTCCCTCTTCCTCTCCCTGTCCCTATCCCTGTCCCTCTCCTTCTCCCTTTCCCTCCCCCTCTCCCTCGCGGTCACTCCCTGTCCCTCTCCCTCTCCCTCTTGGTCTCTCCCTTTCCCTCTCCCGCGCGGTCTCTCCCTGTCCCTCTCCCTCTCACGCGTGGTCAAACCCTCTCCGTGTCCCTTTCCCTTTCCCTTGCAATCTGTACTCGTCACTCTCCCTCTCCCTGTCCATCTCCCTTATGAAGAACGAATTTTTAATGTGCAATATTGGGCTTGATGGGGTGCGACAGCAAGATCGATAATTACAACAATACCAAAATTTTAAATTAAGGAAATATTAGTGTCAATAAAATAGTTTGGTCTTAATATTGACGGTATGTTTCATAATAGTCTGAGTCTTCATCACCTAGATCCAATGTATTATCAACAGCAGCCTCCAAATGTAGGTACTCCTTAACTGCCTGGTCATATCTCCGCTTCGTCTTCCGTTTCTTTGGGGAAGGTAATGCAGCCTGGTGTCTTGCTGCCTGCTCAACGTAAACAGGCATGCGGATGAACGTAGCTGCTAGCGACAAGGGAACTCGGGCCACTCTGCATACGAAGGCAGTATCTGAGAAAAGACGATTCTAAGCCTGACTGTTAAAATCACAAAATGTTCAAAATTTCTGTCTAATACGAGACCTGACGACTACACTCACTGCCTGCTCCTCGGTCGGGTTTCCGGAGGATGGTAAGCTAGATCTTCTTCTCCAAGCAGGATCAGAGGAACCTCGTCATCATCGTCGTCGTCGTCGTCGTCATCGTCTTCTTGGTCACTGTGATGACCCCCGGCACGTGCACGGGGAACCAAGTCAGATCTCATCGGAGCAAGAAGTTCCTTGAATATGTCCTCGTCCTCCTCAATAGCGACAATGTGACGGCCACGATTGCGACAGACTTGTATGGAGTCGCCTACAAAAGTTGACAAAGAAGGGAGTCAGTATTAAGGCGAACTACAATCTGGAAATACGGGAAAGTCAGTATCATAAGATTGTAAGGCCGTACCTGTTTCCGCCGTGAGGTCAACCACAATGCCTCCAGGGGATGTGCAAGACAAGACGATGCAGCCCCAGAAATACTCATCAAGTTCCTTAGGACCACGCCAAGGCCGATCGCCGTTCATCTTCACAGTCTTGGCGTTAGCCGAGTTCATAAGGACGTTTCCCTTCACAACATCAATATCTCCACTGTGGGTTGGCTTCAGAGTAAAGGCAGAGTTCCGAGTGCCGGCGGAGAGAGATGCTGGCCTAGGATCCGGAGTGCATCTGACATAAAGACCCACCCTAAAAAGGTTAGTGGTCTCAACCCTAGATGGAACCCGAAGCGGCAGTATGTTGAAGCCGGTCCACTCCTTAAACATCTTGAACCCGAGGCTTGGGCAGAAGGACCTGATAGTCTTCCTTGTGGAGCTATCGTCGGTGTAAACAAAAACAGGGGCGCCATCATCGTGCAAGAAATTATAGGCAAACACGACCGTGTTCTTGAACCAGTCCTTGTAAAGGACATTCCACTTAGGGACATCCGAGGCCGTTCTTGATATGCCTGGTACCGAGGAGTTGTCTGGAACCTGGGCTACTACAAGGTCCACCATTCCGTCCTTCATCTGATTCCTCCCATAAACCCGGCAGGTTCTATCATAATTGCACTGGCTCGCGAACTTGTACACGGCATCGAACTTTGATTTATCGATCATACCATTCATGATCAAATCGAAAGTATCGTACTCTAGCTCCTTCAATTCGTCAACCAGTCGGAACTCAGGCTGAGATAGAGTAAAATTTGTCCCAGAGGAGTTCCCTGATGGCGAAGGTCCATCCAGTCTACGTCTGGACTTGGGAGATTTAGGGGACCGTTGTCCTCTTCGGTTAACACCGGGTGACCCTGCAACTGAACCAGTACCACTGTCTTGTGATGCAGTGGTCCTCTGCGCTACGCGTCTCCCTAACTGCGCGTGCGATTTCCTTCTTCTCTGACCAACTTTCGGGTCCTCCGGTGCAACCTCTTTGACGTCAGGTACTTCCTCTGGAGTGGCGTTAACAACA
This sequence comes from Ceratodon purpureus, assembly GCA_014871385.1. Taxonomy (NCBI): domain Eukaryota; kingdom Viridiplantae; phylum Streptophyta; class Bryopsida; order Pseudoditrichales; family Ditrichaceae; genus Ceratodon; species Ceratodon purpureus. The sequence goes on along the minus strand of CM026426.1, from coordinate 13,393,837 downwards.
CCTAGTTGTCTCTTCAGATCTTCCTCCTTGGCGGGGCAGAAAGTCTTCGCACACTCGATGTACCAACCGCATTCCTTCAGATGCGCTGACGGAAATGTGATCTTCTGATACTTTGTGAAGATGAACGAGTCATGGCTAGGCTCAGTCTGGGTATCCATCCAATCTGGTTCTTCCGTGATCGCCGCCTTTGGCATCAACTCCCTCTTGTAGTATCTATAAAACAGAGGGAATTGGGTCAGATTTCTTTATCTGCGCAAAGGCCAAACTAAACGAAAGCCGACCAAGGTTTTGATACTCACCGATAGATAAACTGGCTTACAATGAGATGGCCCTTAGGCACCTGGTCTCAAGTGTCGTTCCGCCGGAATGCATGTTTCCCACCAAAGACAACTGGAAAAGCCTTTTGCCAAACATTCTTCTTCCAGTAGTTCAGGTACACTTGCCAGGACTTCACTTCCTTAGTCCAGTCTGGAACCGGATCTTCAAGGAGGATAGGCTCAATCTTCTCCGTGATCTCGTCCTCCAGCAGCGCATAGAAGCATGCTTTGTGCATCCAAGCATGAAGTTGAGACTCACTGCACAAAGACCTCGGAAAACTGTTTGCAGCCCTGGTATTATCAGAGCCGTTCCACATCTTCAGCCAACGCACTTTATACATCCCCTTCACGTTTGTTGTGGCAATCAGCTGCAGTTTGTCTAGCCCCATCTCGCACTTCTGATTAGGGCGATTGTTGTAATGGTTCCGAATCTGAAAGGACGTAAACCCAAACAACATAAGAATCAAAGTCATGCCATAACAAACGCTCATCAGGCCATTCCACCGTTGCAGCTACACCACATCCTGGAGGCGTTAAATAACGTCAGTGACCAAAACAATCGATCCTTCCAGGAAATCTGCAAATTCAAGTGGCTTATCAATGCCGAACGTGACGACCCACCTGTCTTTGCAGCTCATCTAGAGGGTCAAAATATTTTGGACAGTAACGTTCTCCTGGTCATCACTTGAAATTTAAACACATCCTACCTAAAGTTCTAACTCATCAAGCAACAATCAAGTAGCAAGATTACCCCCAAAAATGACTAAGTGGCTAGAAACCCGACCGCGCCTCTGAGGCCCGGAAGGGGTTCTCGGTACCGAGAGACCCTTTCCAGCCTCAAAGGCGCGGTTGGGATTTGGTAGCTAGGGACATCTTCGGCCCCTACGGGCCAGAAACCCGACCGCGCCTCTGAGGCCCGCAAGGGGTTCTCGGCACCGAGAGCCCCTTCCGGGCCTCAGTGGAGCGGTCGGGTTTCCGGCCCGAAGGGGCACAATCTGGCCCTCTTTAATTGTAAAAGGGGACGGAATGGCCCATCAGACATAAAAACTCCATTATTGGGTTCTTTATAAGCCTGGTGGGCCCTATACGCCCCCTTCTGGCTGAGAGGGGTCCGTTAAGGCCCCTTGGGGCCGAAAACCCGACCGCGCCCTTGAGGCTGGGAGGGGCTTCTCGGCACCGAGAGACCCCTCCGGGCCTCATGGGCGCGGTCGGGTTTCCGGCCCGAAGGGGCCTTAACGGGCCCCTCTTAGCCCAAGAGGGGCCCATTGAGGCCCCTTGGGGCCGAAAACCCGACCGCGCCCTTGAGGCCGGGAGGGGCTTCTCGGCACTGAACCTAAACGTAAGGGCGCGGTCGGGGTAGTAGATATAAGGGCCTCAACCGGGCCTCAATAAGACAAAATAAACTTACTTGCAGAAATCTAAGTAAAGAATGTCGAGAAACTACATACCTCTGCGATAAAATCCTTCCCGTTCTTAGGATTTGCAACGGCTTGGAGCTTGCTGAAAAGCTTGTTAAGGGCTTCTTTTTTCTTCAGAATCGAATTGAATATAACCTCACGTAAATGCTCCCCTGTTTGCTTATTCAGCGGCGTCGTCTGCTTGTAGTGATTGCATGCTTCCTTGCCTGCACCTGCTATCTCTTCCAGCCACATTCAACCCCGAAATTTGGTTTATTAAATTATTACGACATACTCTATAAATCAGACTGGAGTGAAAAAGTTTAAAGGATTTACCAAGAAGAGGTGGTTGACCATTGTCTCCGAAGACAATGGATACCAAGTATTGGTCGACTTGTTCTTCTCCCTCAAGTACTCTTCCTTGCTGAGGATATTCTCGAAATACGTTATGGGTAGCAGCCCATACTTGTGCACCATCTCGATCTGGTGCAAGACATTCGTCTTGACATGCGCTTGCTCATTTGACCTATCACGTCGTATGATATTAGACATCACGAACTTCAACTAATGAAATCCACGACTTAGCATTGAGTAAAAACTTTTAGATCTAGTCTCGGAATGGTGCTTACTTGTTAACTGAATGCATGGCCCTGAGAATACTTGGATACAGATTCTTATGGATCTCAAGGACCAAGCAATCTGGCATACCGTGAAGGCGATGCCAGTCCATGTTGCCCATCTTAGCTTCATCGATGTAGCGCTTCCAGGCCGTGTAGCGGTGATTGCCATCGTAAATGAAAAACATCTTTCCGCGAAGTGGCTTCAAATCGGGGTCAGAATTCAATTCTAACTCGAATTCATTATCCAACTGATCCCATGCAGAACTCCATTCCCGTCTGATTTCATCTGTAACCAGCTGCTCCCTCCCTTTCGTATCCGTCAGAGCCACATAGAACACTGCTGACCCTACTCTGTACCCGGACCGGAACTCGCTCTGCAACCGTAAGACCTCAGACTCCAACACTGGCCTGACTTCGGGCATACTAACCATGCGGCATAAAGGAATTCTCAACCTTGAGAACTTCTCTATCGGCTGTTTCCGACTCTGGTTGACTGCAACAAAGGTGTCGTTCTCAAACTCCTTGATCATCCGAGCCTCTATCTCCACTGGTGTCACACCCTCGTCCTTTCCTAGAGGGTTGTCCGGCGGTTCCTCCCCCTTCTTAACCCGCGGCCATGTCAGCTTAGCCGGCGGCGTGTCTGCATCGTCCTCCTCTTCCTCCTCTTCATCCACCAAGGGATCTTTCTCTTCCGCCTCCACCTCGGCTGTCTCCGCCATCTTCGGTGAAGGTGTACTCCCCAATGTATGCGCCGCACCATTGTTCGCGCCCTCGGCCATGGCCGTCTCCTTGTTGACATCGCTTGCCACTTCCTCCCGTTCAGACTGCTCCGTCGCCTGCAGGTCCATGCTCTCGTCCTGCCCCTCCCCTCCTCGCCTCTGCCCAGCAGCCACGACCTGCGTCTCTTCTACAGCCGCCTTCTGCGTCTCCTCCACAGCCGTCTCCTGCGCCTCCTCCTCTCCGTCTTCCTGCAACAATGTGTCGCAACCTAACTAGTCAGCTGAGTTGAACCCTTTCTAAAACCCTAGATACATACTTAGGAACTGGACGCTCTGACAATGCCCTAATACCAATTCCCGCTCTTACTTCAAGGAGTACTATCTTACCTGCTCTCGCTGGACAGCGGACTCCGCAATTCTAACCTTCTTAGACTTCTTGTGCTTTTCTGGACGCTCCTCCCTACTTGGCCGCTTCTTACTTTTCCTACTTAGGGTTAAAATGGCGACAAACTATGTAGACCGACCCGCACCCTACAAACCCTAACGACGACACCCTAAACCAAACCCTGACTGCACTACACTCCCACACACAAAAACCGCAACGTAGTGTAAGCCAGGTACAGCAAGGCTGCAAGCTAAGAACACCACGAGGGGGCACAGAGAGACTGAGCATGGAGCTTCTCCCCCTTCTTATACCTGGCCTCAAGAGCAAGGACGCACAAACTAATGATGTCTACAATTAACACACGTACCTCTAAGCACTCAGGTATGGTGAGGGAAATTGATTGCTGGAGCGGCGTCACACACTGCGATGGCGATGTCTCACACAACCCGCCCCCCTTTGCTACTCGAGGTACTGCTATGACGGGAAGTTTTGCGAAGTCCTTACTCAATGCCTTCACGGTCCCGCCAAACCCCTCAACACGTCGCCTCCGTTCCTCAGCCTGTCTCATCCTCAAAGCTGTCAGCTGCTTCGAATTTGAAAACAGCTTGTCTCTCCCCTTCCTCTTTCTCTTTCTCTCTTTCACAGGAGTGGCGACCACTTCAGTTGAATCATTGACATGCATCTGTGACACTATCTTGCTCTCTCGTCACACTAAACATCCCGGAGAATGCCGCTCATTGCTTTAATATATCTCTCGTCAGGATGAGTACAGTTATTTTTTACGCTTCCAACTCTTTTGGCGCCCTTCCAAATAAAGATTTCCTTAACTCAAAATTCCTAGAATTGGCGGCTGAGATCCCTCCCCTTTTTCCCATGTCAGGGAATTTACTCTGACACAGTGTACCAGCCTTAATTATATTCAGTGGCCATCAAGAGACGGCTGGCCCTTATTATAGAGCCTTGTAGTGGCTGGTGATTTGTCGCATGATCGTCCTTTCAAATAAACATAGGGGGCCCCTAAACCCAGTCATGAGCCCCTTTTAGTCCGTCAGGTATTCATCCTCTCTTCAACATTTGTCTCTGTTATGACAAGTTGAGATTAGCAAAATCAAACGTATAAATGCAGTGGAAAATGCTGCAACAACCCTTCCAATTCTGTACTTCGTCGATTGTGTCGCTCTTTCTGAACTCCCTACGCCATGGCGCTACCTGTCCTGGCTCAGTTCCTAGGATCCGTTTTTCTTTACGCACATGGCGTTGGAATTCCGCTTACGTTTCGGGTAGATGATGATGGGTACGCTCTTGTGTCATGTCAGCGTCTTAGTCTTAGGTTCCAGTATCAAGAGGACACCATTAGCGTCTAGGAGGAGATTTGTGATGAGCTCACTGGAGAGATCACACATACACTAGGCCAGGTCTCATTCGTGGACAAGAGGGATTGTAAGATGTGGAGGCTCACGCCTGGTAGGTTTAGAGTCTACGGTCTCACGGATTCCCAGATGGCTGCGTCCACCGAGATCCTGACCCCCAGACGGTCCTCTACTTGCACCATCTAGACACCAGGAGCGGTGGACGTGAAGTTGAAGACCAACTCTGCCTCAAATACACCTCTCCTTGCCAAAGTAAAAGTCGAGCCGGGCTTAGATACCCCGGTTATCAATCTCTCCTCTGACGCTGACAGGAGCCCGCGGACTCGAAAGTCAGCGGAATATTTACCCGCCGGAGAACCTGTCCGTCCCGAGGCGGCTATGGACACTCGCGCTTCGAATCTCATGGCAGTGCCCCCTTCTTTGGACGAGTCCGTCAGTATTGTATCGCTGTTGAAGAAGCTTACTGCACGGCCGGGTAAGAAGAACCTCCTGAAGAAGTTAGACTACGACTCCATCCGACATGAGAGAGTGGAGTATCTGCCGGCGGAGTTCAACGGCGACGTCATCTTCGAACTGCCACCTGTCGGATCCTCTGCCTCACGATCAGCCGACAAGTCCATGCAGGGCATGGATAAGAGGTACGATGGGCACGTGTGGACGAAGACGATCACCACCAACATCTCCAACAATATGGGCCTCTCTTTTCGGTCGTCTTCATGTGCGGGCCATTTGCGGTGCGAGAACAAGGACTGCGGGTACCTTGAGCGCGACCATCGCATCTTCGACATGAATGAGACCGAATTTGACGGATGCACGTTGCAGGCGTTTGTTGTGGGTGAAGAGGCTCCGAAAGAATCCACTTTGGTTTGCAAGGTATGTAAGGAACCTCCCGTATGCATTGCCACTTGTAGAGCAAGGATATTTTATGTTTCGGGCAAGGGCAATAGGACACGGGCGTGCATCCACGTAGGATCCCACAACCACCCTGTCAAGGTGGGAGACTACCAAGACATTAAGGTCGAGATAAGTAGTTTGATAGAAAATCAGATCGAGAACACGCCCAAGGCTACGAAGAGCGCCGTTGTACTAGAGGCCAGCAAGGACCTGATTGGTAATTTTTTATTACGATCGGAGGATGATCCACCGAAGACGCTCACTGTTCAAGAGCTTGACCCAATGCTCGATAGGTGCAAAGATATGGCGTCGCCTAACATTCGGAACAAGGTCGTTATTTTTAGGTACCTCACACGGTTCGGGGTGATGGACAGCATAACGAAACTGCTGGGACTCAGCACATGGGATTTCGTACAGAACAACATGTTCCCTGGCCAAGGGTCAGAGTTTGACAAGGTCTACGTGTTCAAAATGTCGGAGCTTGGGCCCGCGAGTGGTGTCGATCTTGTGAAGAGAATGCAGTCGACGGGGGATCTGGAGCTTTCGTCGATGATGTTTGACCACGTCAGGCGCATGCGAAATTGGACAACCATGGCATGCCACGTGTATGACTCCACGTACTGTCGGGTCATGACGATCGCCTGCTGCGACATGCAATCTGAAGACGCCGAAGCCCAGATGGTGTTCTGGAAGAACCTCAATGCAGTCATGAAGAGACACGGCGTGGAGAAGCCGAACTTCAAGGGCTTCATGGCGGACAGCGCCCAGGCTAATTGGAATGCGGTCCGGGTGGTATACGGCAATGGCAACAAGGAAGATCAAATGGAGGACCGGGAGAGGACCTGTCAATTTCATTGGACCCAGTCCATGGTGCTTCATACCAAGAAACACGTCGCCGAAGAGTTGTGGGATCAACACAAAAAGATGTGTCAGCAATACAGGAAGGCAAGATCAATGGCGGAGGCCGATGCTCTTTATCACGGGATAAGGGCTTGGTGGGCATCTGCGGGGGCAGTGTCCGAATCTGCCTTATCGAAACTTGACTTATGGCTCTCATTCTGGCATTATCGATATCGCCAATGGGGTGGGTTCATGACCGAGGTAACCACGCCACCCACTGTTGTTTTCTCTTTCCCCGTACATGCTCATCGTAGTGACTCATTAATCGATCATCCGTTGTTGGATCTCAGAAATTCTTGGAGGCGGAACTCGCGGAGATGCCGTCCTGCAACCTCGCGGAGACGGTCTACAACAAGTGGCTTCAAGCATCCGGCAATAATGGCAGTGATCTGTACGTCGCCACCGTGGACGACTTCATCCGTGCTTTTCTACAGGTTGTGAATTACTACCAGTACCTAAAGGGCGACGTTGGGGGTACTGGCCCCAGCAAGAAGGAGCTGAGGCTACGATCCGCAGAACGTAGGGCGAAAAAGACGGGCTATCCAAAGGTTCTGGAGGACCCCATGCTGGACATGCCTGGCGCCGATGAGTTTTGTACGCGCGTCCCACATCTGCTAGGGGAGGAGGTGTTTGGTTCGCGGAAACGCAAGCCCGACTTGCCTCTTGGCGCTGAGGAAGAGTCGCATAGGCCAGATAAGGTTAACTTTTCGCATCCTCGAGTCAGTACCACACCTGTCAGAGCTTGCGTGGCTCCCATGTCGATCATCGTCAAGGAAGGCGACCGCGAGGTTGAAGCAGGTCATCATCCATCGCCACAGATGGATTCCGTCATCGCTTCACCCTTCAGCGAAGGAGGCGTGCGTCAGGTCTCGGCTGTGGAGGAGACCAGAGTGAACGTGAAGCAGTGGCACATTGCTCGACTGCCAAAGACTTCCGCAAAGTGCTGTTGGGCGCAGAGGGCCGTCACCAATAAGAAATGTACAGAGAGGATTGTCAGGGGTGCTAAGCCCACCCCTGCCCCGACCTACAGCGGTGTATGGCACAGCAGAAGGAGGAACCTCGACATATCCGAGGACTTCTTTTTCTGCCCCGACGACATTGAGAGGTGCGTGAAGGGGACAAGGCGCAAATGGGTGAACTGGTACGATTTATCGAGAAAGGAAGGATTTCCACCCATCCCAACAGTATGGCCTGTGAAACTTGGGACGAACTTGAAAGACTGTGAGATTCTTGCCATGGAGGGGGCAGGGTTTCAGCTTCCACAAAAGAAACCAGTCTCGCCTAGGAGGCTCTTCACCTCCGATCCCCCTCCGCGAAACCTAGACTCGGTTCCGGTGCCAGCAGAGGCTGACCGGTACCCTGGAAAGAGAGACGGGAAGATTGTCAAGCGGACCGCGACTCGACCCAATCCGCAGCAGAGGCTGTCCATGGCCTCCTCCGACTCCCTCAAAGCACGACTGCGGTCTATCACCATGATTCCTCATCCCGGCCACGGCTGCATCATCGCGCTAGACTCCAGGGCTCCTCCCAATGTGACGAAATACTAGATCACCATCAGCTCCCTCCCCGACTGCACATGCCCAGCATTCAAGAAAACAATGACGAAGTTCCATGGGAGGGTTCAATTTACATATTGCAAACATATGTATTACGTCCTCTTAAAGGTATGCCTGCGTGATCCGGATGTGGAACTTTTCATCCATGCACCGACCTTTAGCTTCAACGAAGTGAAGTTACTCCTCGAGAGTGGAATCTTGACACACCCCTTGGCAGGGCCCTACGAGACAGTCTAGAATTTGCCCTTTCTAATTTAGACCATCACGACGTCGCAGTGATACTCTGCTTTTGTTTAATCGAGTCTGACTATGACTCAGTAATACATGATTTGATTTGCCATTATTGTTAAAAAAAAGTGACACCTGGCCGAGTAATTGTCGTCGCACATCTTGTCCACCATTTAGTTTCCACAAATAATTACTTTATTACCATGCACTTTCTTAAAGAATATTACATCACATGAATCGGATGCGGTTTGGCCGTCCTTTTGATATTTCTACATAGCTACTTTTAGTTTCCATTGGACGGACGACGCATTCATCCAGACGTGGACCTGAGGAAGAACCTCGACCAGACCGAGGAATTTTAATGACTGGACTAGACCCCTCACGTCCACATATTGCGGATCTCGAATAAGTCCCCGGAGGAATTCTGCCAACCTTGGAATAAGCATGGCTTGGAAGGGACTTGGACTCAACCTCCTTAGTGGGCGATTTGTCGAGCGCCTCCGTAACAGTAGATGGCACCACATCAAGCCCACCGCTATGTCCACCTTCTACCGGTTTAGGAGGCGATGGTCGTGGCTTTAGCAACAACTCATCACCCTCATCTTCAAGAAAGGGTTCAAATGGCCCACCCTCATCACCTAGGGATACAACTCCAAAACCGACTTCCTCCATGGCGAAAACGGTATGCACCCCACCCCAAACCCTGAACATTCCACCAGCTAACAAACGAGAGAGAGAGAGAGAGCGAAGGCCCCAGGGTCATCCATTTATTCCAGTGAAATCACAGAAGACCTCGTCATTCACGCCCTGCCGCACAATTTCGAGACGAGTAGTTGATGGGCAGACCCAAAAAGCCCTTTAACAAAACCCGGAAAGTATCCCACATTCAAGGAATATTCCTTGGAATATTCAAAAAGATTCTCTTTTCCTCATCTTACATTCTATTTTTAGTAAAAAAATCCATTTTTAGAATCTGCTCTCCATTTTCCGCTCTAATAGCAGAAAATCTCTGCTCTCCGCTCTTCGCTCACCGCTCACATACAAGCTACCCTCTCATTAGACCTATGGCATACAACGCCGCGGTGGATTACTTTACATCATGGGTCACCCCAGATTAGATGACAGACCTAGATATGATTGATATGACATATTTTCTCTCGGGCTAGGCATACTAGCCCGCAAAATGTTTGTATTCCAGTTTTATGTGCCTTTGCTAACGTACCAAAACCGTAAGGAGGATGGTGAAGAAATATTGCGGTTGAAATCCTAGAGAGAAAATAGTTAATCCAAAATTAGGATTACTTGTAGATGTTGAAATACTTCTTTTATTAGTTTAGCTTTTAAATAACCAAGTTACTACATTCTACACAAAAATTTTGAAAGATATAATCTGAATAGTGCACCAACTGAGATTATGATCTTCGTAGTCCAAATAGTTTAGGAGAAACTCCATGAATGACAAATGGTTGAGTATGTCTAATTAGTAATCTAGCTGCCACAATTATTATTATAATCTTTGCAGTCAACAAAACAATTAAAGTGCTTTAAAACCCGTGGTTTTTCTATATAAAAGAGTTATATGCATAATTCCTTTATGACAATCATATGCACGATTGGCTTAAAATGAATCCATTCCAGAAGATGCATGAGGCTCACCATCCACCACCTTCACTAAGTCAAAGCTTTGAAAATGTGACCCGCTATTCACGATGGAAATTCAGATAACCAAGCTGCGTAGATTGCAGATATAAGCAACATCTAAAAATTGTAGGAAATGGATACACCTAATTTTAAGGAAGATACGTACGCATTAACATAATGCAAAATGGGGAAGATGAACATTATGTGATGTTGGAGGAGAGAAGGAAGACGCTAAATTGCATGTAAGGTAGAATAGGACGGGCAACGCGCACCTCGATGGCCACCCTGGTTGTTCACGTCAGACTAGTGGTTTTCTGCCGTGTTGACTGCACGGTAATTCACAATGTGTAGTTTTTGTAACACAAAAGTCCAAAAACAACACACATGCCGTCCAAAACACTAAACCTTAACATATCGCTAATTGTTGATAACACTAGACCGCCCCTTGCTAGTCATGCCTCGGAAAAATATGGCGTCAGAGTGACGTAATTGTTCAGGATCCTATGTCTTGTTTTAGGGTTTATAAGTTTTAGTGTTTTTCAAAACGAACTTGTTGTATAGGATTAAGCCTCGGCGCAAGTGCGTCATGCGCCATTACATGCCGAAGGGCGGAGTGCACAAGAGCGTGTAATAATGCATGATGTTAAACCCAGCATTAAGCTTGATGGATTTCGAACCGGGGACCTCTTAGATACGAAATCCTGCCCAAATTCTGCCCATTTTAACGATGCAATGCACTATTAAAAATTTAATGGTGCCTTGCACGATAATATCCGCGGGTAGAGGACCCCACCGATTTCCTGATTGATTAAACGCCTCGATTTGCAAAGGGACAAAGCCCAGGACCAGTGGTGATTTTTCACAATGTCCCTGAGAAAAAAAAAACATTTGCAGTGGTCGAGTTCTCTGAAAAATGAATCGGTCTTTAGACGTGTCAAATTCACTTTGGACGGGTCCTAAAAATAAACATTTTTTTTGATAATTTCTTCTCTAAAAATTGAATGTTGCTAATATCAATTACATCATGTCATATATGACATGTGAATGTGAACTTAATGAAGTCAAACCATTAATACCTAATCAAAATACCAATCTTCAAGAGTTTGTTTCACCTGCACACATTGATTCATCAACCACAATATTTAGAACCTTTTTGACACAATGTCAGAGATTTAAATTGAAGGTAAACTAAGCAATTGTATAAAAATGTAGTATGTATAATCATGTTCAATTTTTACAAAAAAATAAATAAATAAATAAAAATAAAAATAAAAATAAATAAATTTACCACTTAAATAAGTGGATAAATTCTCATATCCTTCATTTTTCTCCAAACAAGCATCACTGCATTCCAATTGATGTTTTGAACTCAAATATTTGCACATCAACGTTTTTTTTTTTTTGTTTTTTTTTTTTTTCATTTTTTTTATGAACAATAGTACGGGACGAGTATTTCTTTATTGAACCCGTTTTGGGACGGGTTGTTTTTTTTTTAACCTTTTCATGGACGGGTTGGTTTCGACATTACCGGTTTTGGGACGGGTTCCATTTCTTTTTGCCTTTCAATTCAAGGTTTTTGGACATGAACGGGTTAAAAACTTTGTGAAAAAACAGCCCTGCCCAGGAGTGCTTAACGTCTCTTGAATGGAATTTGGTGCTCCGGTTGAAGGTGGGATTCCGCTTGTGTTTTTGAGTCGTAGTTGTGATTTTATGGGTATAGAATACTAGGCGTCGCGCTCTGATGGCTAGGTTTGCAAGTCGTTCTTCTGGCATGAATTGAGGTTGTAGCATGATTGCGCAATGAAGACCCTTACGTCCTCGACGTGATAGTCTTGACTCTCCATGGCGATGTTGTCTTCATTCTTGCAGTTAAGCATCAAAGTAAGGACTTCAAGAATGCAGGTATTTCTTATGTTTTCTTATTTTGCACTCCTTTTCTACAGCATATAAATTTAATTCCGTAACCAATATCAATATTTGCAGGACATTGGAGAAGATATGTGATGCTCGGTACTTACTGTTCAGCCCCATAGCACCTCCTGACAAACCTGCATTCTCATCTTATAAGTAGCGAAGCAAACCTCGTAGGCCGCGCTGTCAATAGTTCATTGCAAGCAGTCCCTGACGTCTTGTAACTCCTAGAACGGAACGCCATCTTTTAAGCTTCCCACCAAGCTGTCATTAAACTCGCTAACGTTGGTGACAAGCTCAGCAGGAATCGGCGACTTCTTATCCCCCTGCTTGGGAGTTCCACAGAATAAATCACCTGGTGTTTTAGTAATGGATAATCAATTATCGGTAGACCAAAATTTGTGGAATTGCATATCATATAGAGAGCCGTAGTAAATCATAGTTACCATCCTGCATATCCACCAATATGCGTAGCGCAATAGTTCCTCTTTGCAATCGTCCGTCTTTACTACTTGCCAATTCTTTGCGAATCCTTGCCACCAACGCACTCCGAGACCAAGGAAGTGTTACTTGGACTTTAAACTCTTTCAAGAGGTATAAAGGCGGCATAGGAGGCCTCTCATGACATGTCGGCGCAAGGATATCCTTCCGTAGCTCCTTTGAGGCCCTGCACCGACTTAGTACAAAGGAATTTTTGGGCCTTCTATAGGCTTTAGCACAAGCCTCAAACCGGATCTAAGTGGCCCTACTGAACGCAAAAGGCTTACGGCTTTTCCCCCCTTCCGCACGGTAAAGCGTGAGACCTAGCTTATCCTTCCAAGTCTCGTTCTATACCTCCACATACAAAACCATGTATTCCGTCAAAGTATGGGATATAGCTTGAAACTGGTTCAGCTCACATGGCAGCATCAACTCTCCCTTGCCCACCCGTTTGCCACTATGACAGTGCTCCATTGTCTTGCCAGTGTCATAAAGGCCTCCTAACTGGATGTGTTCATCCTGAACAATACCCCTATACCTTATATCATACATTCTGTGCTTGACATGGGTGTCAGGACTGCCCGCAATAGGCTTAAGAAATAGTAGCAAACCTGCTCTGAATGGACCTCCTTCCAGAGAACGTAGAGTTCGTCAACTACAATTTGATACGAAGAGTATTTATTGCCTTCTCCTTGATAAATTCATGACGGTGCAGCACTGTACTCAACTCACTATCAGCCAGTGTACCACATCTGCGTAGCTTGGTCGGTCGACGGGTACCGTTGTTCTTACCGCGACATGGAAATCCCGACCCTTAGGATTAGTGACGGCCTTGTGCTTCCTTTTGTTTGCTTCGCCAGCGCAGATATCTGCTTCCGCTGAGCCTCCAGTGCTGTCATTGTCCTACGGAGCAAAACGACCCCCATTTGCTTAAGATGGCGTGCCGCATCTATCCCAGCTTTTAGCTGCAGCTTGTCTCTGTGATCATGATCAGTAGCCTCCTCGGCGGGCGTCTCTGTTCCCGTCTTAAGCCCGCTTGTATCATCCTCCAGCAATTCCACCTAGAGTACTGTTTTCCAAGTCCCACCTAAAGTTTCCGCTATGTACTAGGTAGAGTATTGGGCATGGTCCGCTACGGGCTGTAGTGGGATTGTTCATGCTACCTACCAAGTCGCGAAGCGACGAGGTAGGTTGCATGGACAATCTCGCTACGGCCCGCGGACCATGCCCAAAATTCTACCTAGCATAGCCTACGACTCAAGATTTGCGGACATGTACTTTTCATGCATGGAAACTCTTTGTTAATGAACTATTGTAATGGAAAGATGCGATCATGTGTGGGCTCTTGGTCATTCACATGAGTTTCAACTGGTACTTGCATGTCTTTTGAACTTCCAGTGACGCCATTTGAACTTTCAATTTTGATTTGTATCTGCTTGCTAAATTCAGAAATCAGGTAGGTAGTACACTACGGCCAGTAATCTCACTTCTCTGAGCAAAGTAGAATATGCCACAAATAGGTCCTATTTTCATAGAGTAGGCTATGGGGTATTGTCCGATCTCCCTAACCCTTCACCTCGTAACTTAAGATTGCCCCTTTTGCTCGCTGTCGAGAACTCCGTGCGGCAAAGGAACACTCTCATTTGTTGCCACGCCCGTCAATTTCCTCCTTGCTAGAAAAACAGTCTTCTTCTCCTCTGAAGGTGCTAAGCGTTTACTTGCAACTGCACAATGCTTGGGGTCATCCCTATAAGATATATTCACCAGCACGGGAATTGTGTTGTTAGAGTTCCCGTGCCTGACTACGCCAAATATGGCATCTCCTACGTATGTCATCCCCTTGGCGTCCAAATCCACATGTTCTCCTACGTCTGGCCTCTCAGAATTTGCTAATGAGATCCTTGACTTGCTGCTAGCTCGGGCAGATAATGTTGTATGTTGTGAGATAGATTTTCATCCTTAGTGTCATAGGTTCTGAAGATATACTTCTCTTTAATACCTGATCCGACCTTGCTTCGCAAACATGACACCTCCTCGATGTACTTGCAATAAACCTGAACTTCTTCTTCAACTTTACAAATCCGCCACACCCTTGAAGACAAGAGACAACCTGGTAATACTAGTCCTCCTCTCAGTGCTCCACGACGTCCTTGCCATGAGAAAATAGTCAACCCCAACGCAACAAAGAAGAAATAATTAAAAAAATAATAGCAATTAGAGCAATGTTGCGCCACACTACTTTTGTTTTGTGACACTGGTGACACTACACTCTCATATTACGCGTTAGAATTGCTTATGTGCAATGCTGAAGGTGAAGAAGGTCTAGAACGTGCTGCAAAACATTGGCATGCAAATAAGGCCTCTTCTGCCGCTTGTGTACGTGCTTAGAGCATCCCGAATGGTTCGTTAACAAGTAGCCCTTCCAAGGGCACTTGGGGGGCACTTCTCAGTGAGGCTCGCTATCATGGCATAGGAGAGCTCCAATTGTTCGCTATCTAGAGGTCCCGGTATCAACCCCCGGTGCGGACATGGCGCGTGGTGGTAGGTCGCGCCTGCCTGAGGCTTTGCGACATGCTCGGGGGCCCTAGGTGGTTCCCTAGTGTCAGGGGACTGGGCCAATGCGTGGGCTGAAGTGTCCATTGACCAGTTTTGGAGTGTTGAATTTATCTCCCTCTATACGGAGAGAATTTGGCAAGAACAGGGCAAGTTTGGCGAGGCTTGCCAGGATAGCGAGGACGATGGAGAGACCATTGGAGCAACCTTTTTTGGCAAAGGCCCGCTATTTTCCGTTGGCGTGGCTAGATAGCAAACCATTGGGGATGCTCTTAGGTTGCTCTTCCGAAATGTGCACGTCGTGTTCAGGGTTATCTCCTGTCCTATCCACGCGTTGATAAAGCGCAAATTGCAGGAGGAGTATGAAGAAAATATTAACCCCTAAACGACAATAGTCCTAGAGTGGGCTTTTTTAGAATTCGGGCATGTACCTATGACTTCAATTAAAGTCAAGATTTTTTGAAACTTTTTGTGAATATAGGCCATAACAAGAACTTTGAGGGAATCTACTTTTTTTTCAATTGGACATTTATAAAAATAGTTATGGTACACGAAGTGGAAAAAGCTGCTCAAAGGGCAATTTGGGCAGCCATGCTAAATATATCAATTACCTCTAAAAATATTTCTATAAATACTTCATGATGTCATCTTTTAGGTTTCCAAAAAAAAACGACTTTGAGTGCATAATGTTCACTCCACAAAATATCAAATTTTTCTCAGCGTTTCGGGCAGTGTACTAAAACAACTTCTTCTTTCCTTCATAAAAGTTAGAAAAAGTATTATTTTAGGTTTTTCTTTTTGTTAAGTGAAAGGATGGACATCAATATTTACTTTGGCCGTTTGGATTTAGGCTTCATTAAATAATGGAATTTCTAGGAAAGAAATAAGATTTAGCATTCTTGTGTATTCAACATAATAAGAATATTTTTTTCAACATGCTATACTTGAATTTTGAGAGTGATGTTTTTAATACAATTAGGTAACTTCGTCTATTTTGACATGCATCAAAACCCCTACAATCTATAATGCAAAAAACCTAAGGGAAAAAAAGTTAGAGTGTGTCAACCTAGTCAAAAATCTTGTCATAAAAGTATGTTTTTAAATTTCAATTGCTATAATCTTCTAATCTTTACGGCCGATTACATTGAATTTTTTGAGCCGTCTATTACAATAATCTAGTTGAAGATCTTATGGTTATAATTAGAAATAAATTTTTTTAGTCATTCATGCTTTTTACATTGGAAATGGCAGTTTTGGAGCGTTTTTTGGTGAAACATAGTCAAGGAACTTTAGGGATTAAGCAAATATTTAGCAAGCCCTCACCCCCTTCCTCACAGCTCGGCACAGAATCTGTTTGCGGATTTTAGATTCCGGTTTGAGGAGGCGTTGCAGCAACAAGTGCATGACGAGGTGGCAAAGGGTAACAAAAGTGCAAAGTAGTCGGTGCTGTCAAGGAGTGAGTGGGTAGTGTTCAGATGTGTGCCCTGTAGCACCATGCTCAATGGCAATAAATTCAGTTCAAGAGGGCATGGATGACGATGGACTCGGACCAGTAGGGGGCAGCATTCAAATATTGGGGGTAGCACAATATACTTGGAAAGAGCACGACCTTGGATGGCTAACGTCTTGGATCACTCCAGGCTAGGACCTGGGCATGGCAGACTTGAGGTTGAAGATGTTCGAAACATTAGAGCAAATTGGAGACACATTGAAGATAGATGACACTCAGACCAGAAACGTGGAGGACGAGAGAAGGAGATGGCGGGCGTGGCCACAAGGAGGGATAATGACATGGCCTCGCGGCATTGGAGCGCAGAACAAGGTAGCCTCTCCATAGAGCAAAATTTTGAAGCGGGAGCTTGTGACACTAGAGCGCATTCTAGAATTAAATTACTGTAGTCCCAACGGAAAGACTAGTATAGGGAGTAGGGAAGCAAAGGAAACATTTGTTGAACCTCTTTCCTAGAAGAGTAATAGACCGCATTCCATTTAAAGGAGGAAATTGGTGGACACGCTTGATGGACAAGGAGTCCATGCTACAGTGGCTGGAGAAAGTCCGAGCAATGTTGGCTCTAGCGTTGCGGTGTTTCCAAAGATACAAGCCTTGCTCAAAGACCAATCTCCCTTGCCTTGCACAACATATTGAAACACGGAAACACTTAAATCTTCCGGTCAAGAAATTTAAGCTACCAAACCTACATTTTTGGGTGATACGAGTAGTATTCTAGGGATTTTCTAGTGTAGAAAAAGATAAATATTGTTGGAGTGGTGATGTAATGCCTAGCTAACCAAATTTTCTCTCTCTCTCTTCCAGTTACCGTATCCTTTGGTCTTGAATTGTGTGGTGACAATATCCGGAACTGACTTCATGAGCCAGAAGTGACCAAGACTTCTTACTCAGATCACTCCTTACAACTCTTCCCTCTTGCATGGAAGAACACTAACTTCTAGTTCTTCTTCTGAATGACAACAATCCCAATGTCGCTGGTTCAGAACCATCTCACAACTAAGCTAGAACTTGTCTAATTAGCAAGTTACACATACAATTCCCATCCTTTTCACTTGGGACTACAACGACACACCAACTCGGATCGAGGCAAATTCAGGTTCCAAGAGAACTAAGTGACCCATTCCACTTCTTGAGCTACTCTTTTCATATAAGTTTAAACCTCACTAAATGGTCGGATGGAATAGGCCAAAGACTCCTTAGAATTACTACAATCTTAGCAACGACTATTCCGCACGGAACTCCTAAGTAACCTAGATAGTCAGGATTTGCTCCCACTACACACCGTTTCTAGAACTTTTCAATCTCAAGACCAAAAAAAATCCGAGCGCAGTCCTACAACTTCTGACACCTACACATTCGTAATGCAATGAACTTTCACACTCTCAACAAGAGAATTTACTCAATAAGGAAATCAGAAAGCTTGCAAACCAAAAGACAACTTTACTGATAAGGAATTTGGGAATGAATTATGTAGAAAAAGGGATCTATCCAGATCCGTCTGCTCTCCTTAAGTCAGATGTTCTCAAGATATTGGCGGCGCCAAAAGGTTTACTTAAAAACCAATTTCCTACTGGAATTCCTAGATCCTTATCCTTGCAAATTTCTCAAATATCAGATCATATTTTTGTACTACTCTTATTACTCTGGAAATTCAAACCAATCCTACAAACTTTGACCTATGCTTCTTCTTCTTATGGTCTCCGGCCTTCTTCGCCTTGGTAGCGTACTTTGCGGATCCTGAGGCCCTTCTTGTCAAATTGGACTTCCGCTGCTCCTCAGGCTGTGTCATGATCTTTGGCCCTCTCTTGGAAGTTAGTGCATCACATTCCTTTCCGGACCCTGTCGAGGATCCGGTATACTCAGGCTCCTCAAAATTGGAAAGGAGTCGCGGGCTAGCGCTCTTCTTTGTCTTTTGTCCACTCTTCCTGGATGATGCCTGAGGTCTATGCAAAATGAAAGTCAGATTTGGACTCCTTGAAGTGGAGGATGGAGAGAGGAGCTTCGTTCTCCCAAGCGGTGACAAAACTACCTACCGACGCGCGTCAATCCCTGTTGATGGCCTATGGTCACACGCTAAGCTCCAAACGACCTTTGTAGCTTCCCTTGGGCTCTGAAATAACACTCGTTTTAATGACCTACCTGGGGAGACGGATCCGTCTGCATCGGAGTGACGTCAATCTCCTTAATCTGCTCAATTACCATATCAAGCAATCCAAGTACGGTTGGAATGATCATCTGCATGTTCGGACCAATAAATAGCAGCAGCTTCTTTATCTCGTACAAAATCTCGTGCAGTTCCAAATCGAACTTCACAAAAATTGAACTTCACAAAAGTTTTTCTATTCTAGAGGTTCCCACATAGCCCCACCCTTTACACTCAGTTGGTTCCACAACACTACTCACTCTGGACTCAGCATGACCCTAGGAGGAGCTTCTTTTTTGCTGGATCCCAACCTTGTTTAGTAGGAGGACCACAACAACAGCAGTGTGCAAACACCCTACAAGGGTGTATCTATAATAATCAGGCAAAGCCATGCCCCGGGTGAAGTAGCAGAGGAGGTCCCTACTTGCAAGAATCTAAATGGCAATACTAAGGAGGCGGAGGAATAAGTGGTTGTCACCTACTTCTTCAATTTGTCTCAAGGATCTGTCTTAAAACTCTTACAAATGACGTGGACCGCAAGTCCTCCTGGCAATGCTTCCTTTGCGGCAAAATTCAAGGAAGTTATTTTGAAGGAACCATAGTCGGGTTGTTGTATGTTAGAACTCGGCAAAGTTGGGGTCATGATCTTGAGCAAGGCTTATACCCATCTTCACGCGCAGGATCTCCTCCAAGGATTGCCGAGACGTGGTGGCAGAAGGGACGGCACTACGGAAGTTGTGTTTTTCAACGAAAAGGGCAAGGAATTAGTGGTGAAGTTTTCTGTAATATGGGACCTCAAGCGAGTGCGGACTAAAGGTATGTTCCCACTTGGCCTTAGAAGGGGTCTTAGGAGGGGGTGTTATCTCCATTTAAAAGTGTGTGTTCCCACCTACATGCATTAGTAATTACCAATCCTACATGGATGTCCACATGGCACACTTTCAAGAGTGGGTATTAGTTAATATTTAAGAAGACAAAAGAGCTTTGAGAGAGAGTAGGCAATACTTATGGGGCCACCAATATTGGAAAGATTCTCTAGATTTCCTCTCATAAGAGTGGTTTTATGTATTGTCCCATTTGGGGGACCATTACATAATCCCCTTCCTATTGATAAGGCCTTTACGAACCTCATTGATTACACCTTTTCCAAAAAGAAGCATTACGTGCAAAAAGAGGTCAAGAAAAGGCCGTGTAAACGGCACGTGGGAGAAAAAAACAGGCGTTGCCCGCGTACTTTTTGACATGGCACCGGCTGTGCCACCGTGGTGCCAGCAACCGCCACGGGGGCTCGAACCAATGACCTCCGAGCGAAGCGTGTGGAGGGCACAATCTACAGTGCCGGGCTGACACCATCTGCCCACTTGGGACCAAACCCCGAGACAAGTCATTCATATCTCAAGAATTATTCCTCGAAGGATTGTTCACAGTGCGCCACGCAGTTCTGTGCGGACAGCAACTCTGGCACCCGCTGCTAGCGACAGTGCGGGGGGCAGCAGGGGGTTCACCTAGAAAGGGCAGGATTACACGGCCTTTTCATGGCCCCATTTTGCACGTAATGGCATTGCTCCCTAAATTGTGGAGTTGTTAAATTTTTAAGCATGCTCTTTGCTAAGGCCAAGTGCGAATGGGCCTTAAATTGGGAAATAACATTGTGGACTTTATGATGTCTTGGTTTTACTTCGAATATCTAAATAGGTCCCGCCATGAGGTTCAATTCTTGTTATCAATGAGGAGTTTCTCCCTTAAAAGCTTTGTGAAGGAGACGACCACTTTGCCAGAATGGGCATCTATGTTATTGCAACCTTGTCCACTAGTGAAGATCTACAAGGTGAAGAAGATCATAAAACAATGGCCCAGCAATGACCATTGGTCGTTTCTAGTTTTCTAGTACAATAAGGTGTTGCGCCTCAATTCAGCGGCCAATGATCGACATCATCCCACTAGCGCAGACAAGGATTTAGCGATATGGGTGAGTCTCGCTTAGGAGAGTTTGAGGGGCGTGGAACCCTATGCAACTTGAAGGGTACCTTCTAGTGACATTGACCTCTAATTTTCTTATTGACACTAACTTCTCTTTCACGTCGTGATACTAACTTATACTGCTCGTTGTTGTAATTTTAGACTATATTGGCGGCAAATAGAGAGCAATGAATGAAAGTGACGCTCATTGAAGGCTTCCAATCTTAGGAAATTAACAAGGATGTTTTGGCTATCGTGGCCAGAGAGTTAGACCCGGAGCTCCGTAACACTCATTACAAAGCACCATTTAGTGTTGCTCACCGCCTACTTTCAGCTCAAGAAAAAGGCAATGGTGAACTTGTATTTGACTTCAATGCACATTCACTATGGCCCTTGATTAAAGGGCGGACACTGTGGAAGTAGACCTATGGAAGGAAATGAGAAAGAAATGGGAGTCATAATGAAATGAGACTTCCTTAACAAAGTTGATTGTTGTGCAGGGCCCATCTCGCGATTGGTTTGGCCTTCTTGACTTCGTTTATTATTATGTAACACTGCTAGACTACATGACTCTTTTTATACTCCCTATGAAGGGCACAATGCTCTAGATCCCACTTCGAATCTCGTGGCCCTATAATACCAGAAAGAAAGTATTGCACGCACTCTTTGATTCCTTGCAATTGAAGCTAGTGTATATCAAATCGACTCAAGTCTACATCGATACCACAAGGATCTTTGCCGCCGCACTTTAGATCTTCAAGGTTACTTCTATGTGCCATCAATTGCAACCTTCACTCAAATTGGACAGACCTTCACTTAAACTATGCTGAAAGGGAATGCACCAGCATTCATATTGTGCCAGATAATTCTCAAGTTTAAGCGGATACTAATAGAGATACTGTCAAACCTTAAACTCTACATGGATAGAATGGAAAATGATGTGATATTGCATTCCAAATGTGTTCCCGATTGTAGCAAAATATTGTTCTCGAGCATAATTAGCAAGGGGCAGCCCATTGTCACCAACAACCAGTGTTATACAAGGGTTTAGTGTCTCGAATGGCCTTCGTGCTATTTGTAGACTTTTGTGTTACAAGAATCATACGATGTGGAAGTTACCACGCACTAGACGTGGTGGAAAAACCATTGATCCAACGTGGACGGCTACAATGGCCGCTAAGGCCCGTGTTGCTTGCCTTTATCCTTCCTTACACGCAATTTAGCGTTCTTTAGGAGAAAGCATATCCAACCTCTTCCTGTGAAATCCAAAGTCATTTTTTAGTGTGCCCAATCTGAAATTGTTGACTACCATGTCATTAAACGTGTCATTGAAAGACACATATCTAGTGCTATAAGTGTGTAAAGCTGATTTCCATTAAGAAATCAAATTGGTAGAGTATATTAGTAAATCTAGATATTAGTCTTGTAAATTAATAATATTTAAAAAAATTAATATATTAGAAACAAAATTTGATATATACTTTCAAATTTTTTTATGAGACTCTAATAAATTGGGAAGGTTTAAGCAATTTAACAAGTAGAACATGTTGAAGAACCAGTATAAAATCAAGGTATACATTAAATTTGAAGAACAAAAAAATAAATCAAAATGTGATAATGAACAATAAGGAAATTGAAAAACCCTAATAAAAATTAGAATTAAAAACTATAGCACCATTCATCCTTCCATATATCCATCGTTTTTAATCTTACTTCCACATTGTAGTGATGTTAGAGAGCATGACAAGCTCGACAACATAGTCTTGTAAAAATAGAAGCACTGAGTGGAAGAACACGGCGGAACCTTAAATCAGGAATCGAAATCTTTTTAATTATCCACAAGAATAGACTTAACCTCTAAAGTTCTGAGGGTATTTTTCATCAAAACTGCCTCAAAACAACTCCTCTTCAAAGCAAGGTGAATTTTGCAAACTTGGAGTCATTTTTAGTACATCTAACTTTATCATCTCGCATCTAACTTCTATGTCTACATGTCGAAAACATCTCAGACATTCATTCCTTACCAATTGCAAGATCGTAACGTTCAAAGTAGAAAAACAAGTTTTTTTTTGCCTGCCTAAAAAGGGGACAGCAGAGTTTTGAAGGCCCAAAAAACCATTTTTTAAAGTAGATATGGAATGAGTCTCTCCATATTATTGTTCCTAATTGAGTTAGGTACATGTCCAAAAAATATCGTATTCAAAAAAATTGTGGAAGGTTTTCAAAAAAACCATTTTATGCTAGGGGGTTTGCTGAAATTCACATACAAAGGCCGTTTTTTGACAGTAAGATAGCATATGAAAAATTCTTGGATTGAAAATCGGAACCGTGGAAACATGCTCTAATGCCTTTGCTATAAATAAAAAATTTATTTTTGTAAAAAATATCAAAATCTCAATTTTTGGTGGAATTTCAAAGTTTCCTCTTTGGGCAGTTTTGGGCAGTTTAGGGCAGCATTTGCTGCATTTCAGTGGCTTAGAAAATTTCAGCAGCTGCCCAACAAGCAGCGTTTGACACTTAAACCTTCATAACTTCTGATCTCGATGTTGGAATTGAAAAATAAAAAAATCCACACGAAGATCTCCAAACAGCCCACCTTCAATAAAAATTTCAGAAAATCCGAATGTATATTGCATTCATAGATACATGCCCAAATTCCAAAAAAAGCCCAAATGTGGATGATTGTCCTTTAGGGATTCTTTAAATACTAAGGCTCTTGGAATTGAATTTCAAGGAAAAAAATGATTAGCTCATTGCTTTAAAGCATTAGATGGTGTATATATATATATATATATATATATATATATATATATATATATATATATATATATATATATATATATATATATCCACCTTGTCAATTGTTACGTCAAGAAGATTATATCGATATGAAAGGGTTTTGGAGTTTAATTATGCAAATTGTAATCAATCGTGACTGGTGGTTTATTTTTATTCAAGGTGAACTTTTAGACTAGAATTAAGGATTTTAACATTTTTAAAAAACCAAATTCTATAAATTGGTTAAAAACCCAATTTCTTTAAATTGGTTAAAAATGGATCTATTTGTGCATTAAATATTAGACCTAGTGCTTTTATTCTAAGTGTTGATAAAAAATCCTATATTATTGCAAATAAAGCTTATACATGAGCATCATGGCTTGTAACACCATTTTTATGCAAGCCTTGCTATGGAATTAACAAAAAATTACATAACATTTAATACACGTTATAGCTTAATAAGGATGATTGATTGATGCGCTTTTGGAATTCTTAAAGCAAGGTTTAAGAAATTGAATATCAAAAAAAAAAAATTAAAAGTGTAATTTGTATTGGAGGTTATAAGATGTTGTGCCATAATTCACAATTTCTTGATTTATAGCAAAGATAAATCATTAGCTAATAATTTAGAATACTTAACCCCTATAGCATTTGGCCATAAAATCCCAAATTCTGCCTCAATTCTGCCCTGTTTTAGTTCAAGGAAAATTTATGCAAATTTAAACCTATATTAAAGAATCTAACCGTAGGATCTAGTACCTAACTTGTACATGTAAGTGTACACAAAATTTTAGATTGTAACTCCTTTCCGTTTGGAAGATCATAAGGTTTGAACTTGAGAGAAAAGTTTTTTTGGTACTGCCCGGCAGGCACAGCCACCCTTAGGAGAGTGAAACAGCCAATTTTTTGAGATTGTGTGGTTGGAGGCTCTTCAGTTTTGGATTCTAAAGTGAGTTGGGAGTATGCTCAAAAAAATTGAAGACAATACAAGACACACAAGCACTGGAAAACCACATTTCCAGTGACGGGAGTCAAATGAATTGCATATACATTGGCTCTTTTTCCACACTACAAATGCCTAAGAAGATCATCTATTTTTTGAAATCCGAACGGTGTATACATGCATTTGTATGAATAAGAAATTTTAGAGAAAAAAAATCCAAAAAATAAATAAATCCAAAATAGATATGAATTTTACAGCATATACTGTGGTTTAGGAGGAGAAAATGGTGAAGGAATAATGGGTGACGAAGCTGTTTGAAAGTTTTTATCAAACTTGGAACTTTGACTGAATATATCTCAAGATCCGTACGGTCAAACTTTTCAAAACTTGGAACGTAGACTAATTAGATGGCTTTGAAGAAGATCCTACAGTTGGATTTCTCAAAATCAGGTTTAAAAAAAAATTGCGAAACGATTTCAGAAAGGATCATTTGGAAGTCACTATAGAGTGTCACAAATTTGGTACACCACTCCAAACCTGCCCGAGCTGCCCTGAATTGAATTTTGATCTTTACACACAAATTATTTCTTAACTACGGGCCCGATGAAAGTAAAGTTTGGTCTTGTTAGAAAGATATGACAATTTCCCATGCTGTGCCAAAGTTACAACCACATCTGGTAAAATTTGACTCATAGGGAGCTTGACCGGACCCAAAATCATACCAAAACTGTTGAGTTGATGCTTTAGGGGTTAAAAACTCTTGATGATTTTCAAATAGATGAGTCCTATTTGGAGGTGAATTAAAAGATAATGGTGAGAAAATAGGTACAATGCTAAATTTAATAAAAAAAACCATTATAGACAACATCATATAGACACGTCGAAATTGATTGTTGTATAAAAACCATAGATTATCAAAAAATCATGTGCTATATAGTTCAAATTTCCAATAATGACTCTGACCACATGCTTTATAGTTCAAATTTAAATCTGAACAATACATATTTCTCGACAACAACTATGTGCTGTATGTTTCAAATTTAAAATTTATATATTTTTTCTAATTTAACTAACTTAAAGTCTTAACACTTATACATTTAAGTAGTGAAAGGAGTACTTGTTTAATTTATTTTATAAAAACACATACTTATAAAATTTATTAGGTTTTTATTAGAGTATGTCACATGACCTTTAGGTGAAGATATTATGAAATCATAATCCTTTCTTATTGTAAAAGAAATAGTGATTTTTGAAAGTTCTCATAAATAAAGAAAAATAGTGATACATGAGATTAAAAGTTATAGTTGAACTTTGACATGCCTCAAACACATTAATGGCAAAATATTATGATTTTTCTTTTTTCTTCACTAAGTATGTCTTTCATGCACTCCAACAATAATTTCATTAATGTTGTTGCGCTTTGGACATTTGAGTTGTTGAAGATGCAACCCTTGACAAGCTGGACCACAAAAACGATCCATCAAGACAATAAAAATTGTTGTTCTAGAGAAGCTTAGCATAAGTTAGGCTAGAATTCTTATGATAAAAGGATAGAAAACATTCTTGAAAAAAATTACCAAATTTGGAATCGTTCATTGATCTCATCCACAAGAATATGAACATGAGATTTTACAATGAATGTCATTTTTCTTTATTTAATCATTGCCATTAAGCTCACATACTTGAATCTTCATTTAGGTGTCAAGAATAGTGATTTTGGCAATGTCAGCTTTAATATCATTAGACAACACTCTTTGAGGATGCAACATGTAGCATATCAAGTTGCACCACATGGACATCGTAAGCTTCTGTGTTGTGTATAGGCAAGTGCCTCATTAGAACCAACCGCTCCACAATAGCTTGTTAAAGTACCTTAATTGTTGGCAACCATCAACAAGCGTGCAATACGAACATCCTAGTACAAGAAAAAAATGCCAATTACATAGAAGATATATTGTTTAGGGGTTTTTTTATGGAAAATCTTTATTATATTTTGTTATAAAAAGTCACCTTTACACATTACGAGAAGTGTAGAAAAATGTATTAGTGGTAGTTGTGAATGCAATTCAAAAATTTTGTGTTTTCACAATATTTAATTATCAATAATTTCCATGACAATTTGTTTCAGACAATGGAACCATTTATAAGCCCGAGAAGTCACTTAGAAAACTTAGCAAACAACGTGGAAACAAATGTAGGGTGGAGTTTGCCAGTGATGGATATATGAACCCGAAGTTTGCGACATATGATGCAGAATAAGAGTTACAATGAATACTTTAAAGAATATCATGTTGATTCAAGTATTGAGATGTACAATACAGAGTTGGCATCCCGCCGATAATAGAACACGCTAAACTAACTAGTCCCGTAGCACTTTGAGTCATTAAGTCCTACAACATTAAGTCTACATCCACCACTATGTACCA
The DNA here is from genome assembly GCA_014871385.1 of Ceratodon purpureus. Taxonomy (NCBI): domain Eukaryota; kingdom Viridiplantae; phylum Streptophyta; class Bryopsida; order Pseudoditrichales; family Ditrichaceae; genus Ceratodon; species Ceratodon purpureus. Next base: position 13,367,107 of record CM026426.1, on the reverse strand, counting down.
AGTTGACGTAAATCCTATCACATTATAACCTACTCGGGGAACTATTTCCCTGAAAGCATAGCCGTAAGCTCAATGAGTAAATCATATATTTGAAGGCCGCACCAACGGATCGACCAAGTCGGCGGGCAGCCGATGGAAGGTGTTCTGTTGGTCAGGAGGAGGGAAGAAGTGCAAGTTGTAGGCGAAAAAGTCCGCCTAACTCAGTCCCAGCAAACTTCAGTCGAGTCCACCCATGCACGTCCAAACTTTCTCGCTGCTTCAATTGCCCAGTGCACTTGCCCCGGCCTACACGCCTGCGCCATATACTCCGGTACAGATCCGAACTTGTGCAAGGGATAAACCAGAGGAAGGATATCTGTAGCAATGTTAGGTATAACGCCGTCATCGTTCGGAAAGTTTAAATGACCATGAAAAGGCCAAGGAATGTAGCACATACAGTTTGGTGTCTTCCTCTATGACCTCGGGTCAACATCCACGAATAGCACCTGATCTAGTTTGCAAACGTTACGAGACTATACCTTGGAACAAACTTGACCTAACGTCTTATAACTCCAGGGGAAATTCTCTCGGTCGATAAGGTCACTTCTGCTATACACGAAGGACAGCCTCTCCATTACACCGGCCGGCAGAATATGTGTGAGTAAAGGCTTCAGTTCTCCCAAGGGCATCTTTGACCACAGACCAACATGGAAATGCAAGAAAAGCATGTCGAAAAGCTTCTTCAAACCTGGGCGCTTCACTACATTCCGATGCGTATCCCATGGCAAAGCCTCTGTCCTGGGATCCACATAGCAGAGAAGGCCATTGACGCATAGGACAATACATTTCTTGACATGATGGGGTGGACCGTGAAGGCATTTGAAATAAAACGAGGAACCCTGAAGAATATGAAATGCAATCAGTGAAGGAAATCAAGGAACAGGACGAAGTATATGAAAGAAATGGACTATATTCAAAGTCGTCGGCGACCCGTCGACAAAACGATGCATTGAAGAAACCTCAAAGGTAAATGTGCAGCAAGGGAAATGTTCATGCATGGATCTACAAAAAGAAGTACCGAACTGCAGCACTGGAAACAAATGTGTGGTGCAAAGAAGTTCAGAAAGGGAACAGTCTTAGCGTATTTAGGTAAAGAGTGTAGAGTATCATATGTGATTTTTAAAACAAGTGGCGCCGCTGGTATAGGCCTTAATCAGTCGGCTGCCCGCCGACGATGGAACTACCAAGGGCCTCCGGAGGTCAAGGTAAATTCACAAATCAAGATCCAGGATTACCCGGGACGTCAAACCCGCATGCATGAGAAGGAATAACCGCCCTATACTTCTGCTATTCGCGAGATTTTGGAAAAAGACGTGGCTTCCCCACGCTAGAATTCCTCCTACAATACTCCTGGACATCCAATCCAGACTGCTTAAGTCCTGCAAGGAATGGTGTAACTACCCTAGTTAAATAGGGATTGGGGGTGGGTTGAGGTTCTTTGCACTCTGCAGAGTCCCAGAAAAAAGAATTAGGATGGACAGCGCTAAATGGATGATTAAGTACATTCCTATAAGGCCGGTCGTCTACCAGTAGGGTATTCTGGATAGTGGCACCTGATCGAGCCAGTAGCCTAGTATCGCAGAAAAGTCTATCCAGACGCTTCAACAAGTACTCCCGTTTTCCATTCGAATTATTTCTTGTCGAGATATCACACCAGTATCCTGGAAGGCGTCTGTAATTGCTCCTGAGCAAAGGATGAATGGCTAACAGCTTCTGGAAGTGACGATCGAGATTCTTTTCAGAAACCGTGGACCAAAAGACTACCTCGAAATTCGCCGTGCAGAACTCTAGAAATGAAAGAAGTCTTGGTCTAGCCCGCATATGAATTTTTGTCTTCAGGTCATCACCGATATACCCGTGGTGCTCCGCCATGAGCAATCCCTTAATGTCAAGGACAAGGTAGTATCGTTGGAGAGGTACCTCAATATTACGCGCAATAATATCAGTGCTGACACTAACGGAATCATCGCGCGGGGAACCGGTGCGCGGGATTGCAACGTTGGTCTCGACGAACGAGGTGGAAGCCATAGCACACCGGCCGGAGCTATGTGCAGCAGACAGCGTCGGCGGCCCGCCGACTGGATAGTTGTACTCGTCCTCTCCATCACTTTCGTTCTCGGCTTCCGCTCCCGGAGACTCTTCTTTGTGAGCATCACCATCAGGAGATGTTGGGTACTGCTCCAAGAGCGTACTAAAAAGGGAAGGTCCCTGGTGCACTTCAATTTGAGCGTCATCCTCCAGTGACTCTTGAACAATGTAGGACAAATTCCAAGTAAACATGGGTGATCAATCGCGTGCTCACAATTCATACTTGCTCTAGTGTACAATAGGAGAAACAATAAGACACCCACGACAGAATACACAGTCTCGACACTGAGTTCCGTTCTCATATATTTAAAAGGAGGAAAACTTTATTTACTGTATAAGTCTAAATACATGAAGATCCCATCGGCGGGCAGCCGACTGAATCATGTGCATGCTCTCTAAAACAGTTTCTACTTCTTCTATCTTCACTTTCGTTTAGGGCAATCAATGTGTGGAGAGAAGAGACTACAAGCTTCATCCCCCGGAAACAGACGACGATGATCAAATTCGGAGTGTTTCTGGCAATACTCGGGCACGGGGAGTTTGAATTCTTTCAAACTGGTAAGCCAAGGAATCAATTCTCCAACCAGATAATTCCTCTTATTTACCGACTCCTTTGAATCGAAGGTATATGGTGTAGGGTGCACAGCGTTCCAAGGAGTGTTTGCAACATTCTTATAAGGGGAATCATCAACTAAGAGAGTGTTAATTGAAGACGCCCCCGTCCCCTTCAGCCCGTCATCGAGGTCGAAGAGGGTCTGGAGTCTCTTCAAATAAAACTCCCTACCAGCCTTATGTACGCAAGTCTCGCAGAAACTCTGGTCGATCTTGTAGCGCACTTCAGCATCTACACGAGGACAGCGTTGCTGCAACACTTTCCACAAAATCTTGAACCTCTTTTCCTGAACGCAGCTCCAGAAGACCACCTCCAAATTGTCCAGGCAGAACTCTAGGAACTTCTCTAAACCCGGTCTAAGTTTAATATTCCACCTAGTGCCTTGCTTCGTCTGGACTAATAGCAGGCCGTTAATATCCAGAACCAGAAAGTACTTCAGCACTGGATCGTGTACTTGAGTACCAGCCTGTTCCGGGGCTATGTGAAGTGAATTGAGAGGTGCAGGTCCCTGCTCCAGAACTGCACTGGGTCTGTCTTTGTGAAGTTTTCCATGGACTTCCTTGTCCGCGGACTCTGGAGTGACAGAAAACGAAGTAGAAGACAAACGTGACGGTTAGGATGACGGTCGGCGGACAGCCGACTTGCAAGCAACATTATTTGGAAAAAGGGAGAGCGTACAACTTGGCATTTACCAAAAATTTATTCATATTTGGCAGTACAAACATCTAACACAATCCTAGCGCCGGAACACTACACTAAATTATCAATGCAGGCATTTAAAAGATGGACTGGGCCACCGCCTCATTTACTGACCTCCACCTTTGTGCTTCTTCGACCTAGGCTCCCGTTTGGATGCCCGCACAGGTGACAGAACGTCCTCTGGAGCGTCCACATTTTTGGGACTCATGTGCTATTCCCCAGATGTGCCCTTTTCGGAGGAAGTCTTCTTCGAAGCAGCCTTCCGTTTGCCCTTCCCAGAGGACTCCTCCCCTTCCTAAACCCCTGAGGAATCACGAGATAAGTTACCCACAAGAGAGGAATCTTGAGCAGTTTCATCGATCTTACTTCTCTTCAATGCTCGTGTCTTGCCCAGAGGGTTCTCATCTGGGCCAATCATCTAAGTTGCGCCCTTCACACCCTGAGTGACGAATGCGATTGACTTCCCTGTCAACTTGGACTTGGCAGAGCGGTTAGATGAGGTTTGCTCGTCTGCCGTCGGCTGCCCGCCGACGGCAGCAGGAGGAAGAGGTCCTTCAATGCTCACTGCAGGCTCCTGGGTTGGTTTATGGACACGGTCAACCACTTCTTCGTCAGGCCTCGATGCTAGAGGAACCTGCATCTTCTTTGGAGGCCCCGCCTGGTCTAGGTCACGTTCTGTCTCGGCGAGAGGAGTCTCCTGCTCATGTATTGTAGGAGAATTATTACCAAAGCCGAGGGAGTCAGTTGCTTGCTCCCCTGAAACTTGCGATAGCGGTGGGTTTACGTAGCAAGGATTCGAATCTTCCAGTGGTACCACGTCGGGTTGTGGTTCATAGTCTAAGTCCTCCGTGTATTTCTCTTCTACCACTGCATCTCCAGTTGGAATGCGAGCCTTAGCTTGGTCGTCCTCGTTTCTTGGCTGTTCCTCAGCATCTCTAGTTGGAAGGTGAGCTTCAACTTCAACGTCTAGGTCGGGTACATCTGGTGGGTCCTCGTCGACATCGTCGTCGAAGTCCTGAAAATTCTGTGAAGGAACCCCCGCATTCTTCCCCGAACCCATACATCCACCCTTTCCGACCAAATGGGCCTCCTCCGCATTCACACCCAAGTCGGCAGGCGTGAGAGTGCCAGTCCCGCCTCTAGCAGAGGCGGGGACAGACGGCCCGGCCCCAGACTGCGTGGTTTGAACTGGAGCTTCGACGGGCACGTTATAAACGCTAGGAATGAACGTCATATTCCGAACCCAACAGTGCGCTTGGAATCTCTCTTCCTCGGTACACACGATCTCAATTACAGTCAAATGGTTTTTCTGTAGTAGAACAAGACGAAACGGTTAAGGAAATCTTGTACCCAAGAAACACGAAGGATGCAATGAGCGTCGGCTGCCCGCCGACGATCGGTGAGCAAACAGCGAAGGCACTAGAAGAGACAGCAGTGACTTACTAAAGCGAGAGCCGTGACGTTCCCCCCTCCCCAGAAATTGATCACCCAAACGTCCTCTAACTGCATCGCTTTCTCCAAAAGAGATTGGAGGTAAGAGTAACTAGAGTGGCAGTCTCCATCAGACCAATCCTCCCCAAGACCATCTTCTCCTTCGTCTACATAGGGATGAAGCGGACGTTTCAAACCAATGAAGTCCGAGAAGGTATTCCATGCATCCCCGGGCATTGTTTTTGGATACATAACGGACACATGAACCTTGGGTCTAGAGTCAATGAGAGAACTCCTTTGAAACCCAGCAGAACTATCGGGGAAGTATTGCATAGTATGCACCGTCCACGAACTACCCGTCAACCTTGACACGCCTTGAAGAATGTAATTGGACTCAGCATCGAGTAGCCACAAGGATGGGGTGACAAGCTTATTCACCTTAATTGTTTCTCCCTCCCCATCCACGTGAATGACCTCCTCCTCCACCTCACGGTGAATCCTCTCAGTGACGCTTAGAATGTCTCTTTGTCGCTAGTTCGGCGTCTCCTTTCCCGTTGGATTGTAGCCAACGACTACGAACATCTCATACTGCGCCTTGTCGAAAGAGAACGCTCCGCGAACGTCAAGAGTTGTGCACACTTCACCCAGGTCCTGTGCAATCCGGGCATCGAATTGTACAGACGACTGCGAAGACTGGTCCACATTTGACTTTCAGTATTTCTGCACAATGTCCTTGAAGAATTCGGGTGTTGCCCCGTGCAACGGCGTGAGCGGATGATTTCGTCCCTTAAGCCACTCCTTCCCCTCAGGACTATCTTCCAAGTCAGCCCGAATATTACTTATCATCGTATCATTGAACCCCTTCTCGACTTGAAGGGAATTCCAGTCATCCATGCTCCACTCAATATGCTTCCCTGTCCCTGGTTTCCTAAGTGCGAAGCCCCTGTAAATGCACATAAGCTCGTTTCGGACAACATACTCGTATTTCACATGCTTGCACCAATTCTCCACTGATGTTCCATCCCGTTGAACCACCTCTTTCCCAGTGACCTTGACGTACACTTTAAGGTCCAGAATTTCCTTGGCCAGCCTCTTGCATTCGTGGTCCCGAAGACCGATCACGTACTGCATGTCGTTGAATGTTATGTCCCGGCAGGCTGGCTTTGGGGGAAATCCTGGTTTCAGACCGTCCTCCCCGATGATCCTCCCCTCCTCCCAGGCGTCGAACACCAGTTGCCACTCGTTGTATGTTTCGTCAGACACGAAGACTAAGGGCAACTTGAAGGTTTGGGACGTAGGGGACTTTCCGAGAATCGGACTGAGGTACTCCTTGCAGAACTCCTGCAAGGAAGAAGAAAATGACATGGATAAATAAATCCCACTTCTACAATACGGAAAATTACCTGAGCGTCGGCGGGCCGCCGACGACTTTCAACTACATGTAAACAACAGGACAAGAGGAAGATGTGAATTACCTTCCATGCGCTGAAGTCATCTTTCTTGTCGAATCTCTCCCTCTCGATCCATTTGGCGCGCATCTTCTCCAACTGGGACCTAAAACTTACTTCGGCGACTTTATCCTTCACCTCGATGTTTAATGCGTTAGAGACCTTAATGAGGGTATCCTTGTCATCAGAATATACAGGAATGATATCGTGGTTAAGGTAATATTGCCGCATTGGAGAGTCCAGTGGTTCCTTCTCTCCCAGTTCTCGACAAGCCTCAAACGTGTGCTGGCCCCCAATTATGTACCAGTGGATGTGCTCATCTTCATACCAAGGTACCTCCTTCTGTGTGCCGTCAGCCTGTTTATACGAATACTTGATATTTAGGGCTGGCAAAGGTCTAGGGGGAAGCACAATAAAGTGTACCACAAAAGTGCTCAGCTCATTGCCAATTTCCGCCATTGTTGTAAACACTAAGGAAAGTGACATATAATTTGATGATATGTTGGAAGGGGCTTCGGGTATAGAAAACAGACTCGGTCATCTTGAGTCTACGAAATTTTGGAACCAATGTGTGCCTTTTACGAAGCCTTACGAGTCACGGCAAGTGATCCAAAGTGAATGCTATCATTTAAAGAAGTGGACATAAAAGAGTGCACAAATGTTAGAAATCACTTTTGACTGCGCTGTACCCTCCGATTGTGAATTGCGGTTTCAAAAATGGGCCTAAGCAATTCCTTTGGAAGTTTGTACAGCCGAAAAGTTTCGTTGGGACGTTTTCAGGGAGCTGTTTTCGACGAAACTTTTTGTGAGGTTTTTTTCACCGAAAATTGTTTTTTAAATTGGAAAAAACATCCTCTAAAGAGAATAGAGGGCCCCAAATGAAGAAATTAAGACTTTGGAAAAGTTCATTTTCATGATTTAGAACTAGCGGTCAAATTACGTTTCAATTGAAGATGTTTTTTTTATGGAGATGCCTGTAAGATACCTTGTGACACCTTAAAAAGTGACTAAAATGCTCAAAAACTACACCAAAATGCTCAAAATCAGCTTTGAGCAATAAAAAACAGCACACTTCATATTCACTTCCTAGTGATCACATGTTGCACTTTGTGGTACACTTTATTGTGCTCTCCCCCGTCTAAGAAGTGCTTCCAAGCCTTTAAGCTTAATAATCTCACCCGTCACCGGATCCTTTACTCTGGGGTCACCACTCATAGGAAGGCACTACAGCTCGGGCTTCTTCCGGATTGCTCCAAGTCCTTTGTAGAAAAGACTTATCTGATCCTGCCTCTTCCTGAATATCGCTCTGTACTTAAATGTGTCGGGAGCTATGTGTAGTCTGTCATATGGAATCTCACAAGGAAGGGCACGTTGCCCGTTGGGAAAGCAGTGCCGAAGTCCCTCCTCCAACGTCTGGTACATAGCAAGGACGTCGCTGTCCTTTGTTTTGGAAGTGAGATTGTTTGCGAGCATGAGAGCTTCCGCCACGGTCTGCTTTTTCTCTTCCTTCTTCCGACCTTTCTTCTGTCTCCCACCCTCGCCCTCAGCAGCCGTTGCCTTTCCCTTCTTCTTTCTCGATAACTCCCCTGTCGCCTGTGTCTCTCCGGTCTCGGGGGTGACTATACCAGTGCCCGCTTCTACAGCAGACTTGCGGCCGCCTCTTTTCTTTGGTGAAGGCTTAAACAAGCTCTTCGTCTTCTCTTCCATCACTTTGTCTCCGAGCGTATCAATCACGTCGAGTATGTCGTCACTTTTTACGGTAGTGTTCTCGTCCCTGCCCCAAGGAGCCGCTTCCTGTACTTCCTTGGAGCACAAGCTGTCCATGCACTTCTTAGCCAGAATTACAACCGCGAAGCAGTCCACTGGAGTCCCCTCCGCCACAGGAACCGATGCAAACACCAAGCACACGTTGTCCTTATCCTTGCATTCCCTGGCTCCAATAATCTCGAATCTTGGTCCACCCGCCATTTGCTTCTGACCTATTTTGGTCACGAAGCCCAGTGACGTGGGTGTGTCACGCCAGGTGATGCCCCACTCAGATATCTTCGCATCAGCGAGGAATGTCACCCTCGGTGTCAAGCCCCGTGCTTGTATTGTTCCTTCAGGATCAACAACCTTGTCACAGAGCCACCGTAACCCATTTGGTTTTGCAGTGGGGTCGACCATCGCCCTGCATAATCAGAATCACAAGATTAGACCATCAGAGTCTCACCCCATTGGCGGACAGCCGACGAGGGGGATGGACACTCCCTCCCCATCGGCGGACAACCGACGAGGGGGATGGACACTCCCTCCCCATCGGCGGACAGCCGACAAGGAGGATGGACACTCCCTCCCCATTGGCGGACAACCGACGAGGGGGATAAACCAAAATCAGAAACCCTACATCGCCGGACAGCCGACGGGGGGAAAAACCCATGCAAGAAAACGGAAATATGAAGGACACAAGAAGGGGAGCGTCGGCGGGCAGCCAACGGGAGGGACAAACCCATGCGAGAAAACGGAAACATGAAGGACTCAAGAAGGGTAGCGTCGGCGGACAGCCGACTGGACAACTTACCCACTCTCGGAGGCAGCCATGTCGTTGGCGGATGGTGTTTTACCGTCGGCGGATGATCTAGGAACAGCAGCTGACGCGCGCTGGTAAAGGAGCCGACGCCCTGAACCCTAGAAGCCGACGCAGGAAAACCTAGCGGCCGACGCGACCTCCGCGGAGCGCTGAGAAGAGGACAAAAGAGAGCTGAAAAAGGGAAGGCTGGAAATGAGGAGGAAATGTCGGGAGTGGCGGGTGTATACCCTGCAGACCCCCACCTCCCGAGACTAAATCGTCACGCCCGATGGGTCATGACGTATGGCTATGTACATACCATCCATGCATGGATGGTCATCCCTAACATCCGTCCCATCACGCCACGTAGGATGTTGATGGGACGTGTTTTGACTTTTTTTCAATCTGTCACCAAGTCATGATGGCGTGGGCATGTGATGTGACAGCTGCTCCAATCGCCACGTTCAAATTTGTAATAATGAACTAACATTGTTCTGTGACAGCGGGGGTATCTCGCCGCCATGATGGGATCTTGATCTGTTCAAGGCGCGCAAAATTAATTCGATTCTGGCGCCAATTTGTACTCCTGGGAATTCATAACTAACCCCCCGTCAGATGCGCAGACTTCATTCTATTTCTGTCATTGCACTTTCGATTCCCTCTGAGAGTGCTCCTCACGCACACGTTTCCTGAGAGGACCGATATTATTCTAGCATGTGCTTAATTGTCCAGCACCTTCTGTTGCCGTTTCTGTTGTCTTCGTCTATCGTTTCTGATTGGACGGTTGAGAGGAGTCTCTGATTGGGCAGGTTAGAGGACACCATACTGCTTTTCACCTAAGGTCCCCTGCAATTTCTGTCGGCGGACGTGTCCGTCTTTGTCGGCGGATACTATTTCGGTGCACACTCCGAGTTGTACAATCCGCGTCGGCTGCCCGCCGAGTCGTCTTCGTTGTCAGCGGATACAGTTCTCTCCGTCGCCGAGGACACTTCCCGTCGACCCTATCGGTAGTCCGCCGACGAGGTCTTCTACTTCTATCCAATGGAAGTAGAGCCGATCCAGACGTTTCTAAGGAATGGCCGATGGGGGCGGTGGAAGGTTAAAAAGGGCGTTGTCGTGGCCCTTACTTATTCTGGGCTCTATTATGCAGGCAGGGCAGTGATCCAATGTGTTGTAGAATTTGATCCTATAGTAGTGATGGTATAAGTGATTGAGGTTTCAGACAGCATGGAAATGAATATACCATTTCCGGATGAGGGTGTGAAGTCCTTGAGCAACTGCTTAGGACGCATGATATTGTGGGAGGCGGCAGACCTCAGGCCTTTCGGAGAGGTGGAAGACGATGACATCAACGCCGTCGGCTGCCCGCCGACGGATGTTGTAGAAGATGTCAAGCCCGTTCAAGAATTCCTGGACCTCGCAGAGCAGATGGAAAATGCGCTCCTCGAGGAATCCGGAGGCTCAAAGCGTTGTGTAGCCGCAGGAGTCATTTTGGAGTGCTCTCCGAAAGGAACGTGGGAGGGGTTCTTGATTCCTCACAGCTTCTTTCTAATAGTGAGAGTGTCGTCCGTCAATCCAGAATTCTCTGAAACACCTGCTTTCTGCGAGTTACCGGATGTGTTAACGATCGGGTGTGCTGTGGGGCGATTGGTACTTTGGAGTGGATACAAGGTATGTCCACTTGTGAACGGCGCGTTGGCTGGTACATGTCCCGTCGGCAGCCCACCGACGGAACCTCACTTGGGGAACGACAATGAAGAAATTGATGAAAGCAACTCCGCTCCGTCTGAGCAGGATCTGGGGACTAGGTCTCCAATAAATATCAGCAGTGACGACGATGTGTCTAAACAGGGGGAATCCGACGTAGACACAGATGATCATTGTTGGGGTCCGGATTCCGGGACCTCGGGTACTCCTTCCACTCCAGATGCTTCTTATCCTGACCGCCACCTCTAGAGAAATCAGTATGTCGAGCTTCTTAATGATGACCTATCAGTCCGTGGTAGAGCAATGATTCAAGTATGTTTACCGGACGAGGCATGTGATGATGAAGTCCTAGGGGATACAGAGGTTGGGGTTCTCTTTGTCTCTGAAGACGATCATCTGCAGATGACAACTCTCAGATGGCGTCTGACTCACACTCGCTTAGAAGGGGGTCACCTTCTCTCTGATATAATTACTTACTGCTCCGAGAATTTAGCAGACAACGACGCGGACGATGGTCTGGATGGTGTCTCGAAGAATGCCTATCGATCGGTGAGGAGGAAAGTTCGGGAAAAAGATGACGTCTCCTCTACTAAGCTTCGTCGAATGGTTGTCCCTGCTGAATGCCGCTTAGTGAGCTCAAAGCGGTGTTGCAAGGACCGATGTTGCCAGACTTTTAGATGGGAAGATACTGTGCGTATTCGTCGTAGATTTTAAGCAACAACATTCGAGGCGAGGCGAGAGATGTCCTTCGCTGTGTTAGGGCACTTACATACTGTACCCGGCAAGCGGAAGCTCTATGTTACTCTTGCGAACGTTGACGTATGTGAAGTGGCGTGGTATATCATTCACGGAGTATTGAAATCCGCGTACTACAGCTACAAGGCTTCGGCCCGAAGTGGCCGTGTCAATGGGAGTCACGGAAATTCCGGAGTACATCGTCCCCAGATTCACACAATCCAGGCTCGCGCGACGTTGACCACTATCGTTAATGAGAATGCCGACCAAATGCCCAATGAGTTTCGGATGATTGGCAAGAAGAGAGTGGCCGCGCTCAAAGTACTCCCGTCTGCGATGAACTGGAATCACATGCGCGAAATGGCCAACGCCGTAAGTTCCTCCTCATCTTCTTTCACTTTGGATAGTTTACTGAATTGTAGTGATTACTATCGTCGGCTGCCCGCCGACTGGATGACGAACTTGCCAACTGATCGGCCTCACTCTGTGCTGTCCAGGTCAATGAGCAGTGCAACGCGAAGCCGATTGCGCAGTCCTCCGTTAGTCGCATGAGGAAGGAGTACTTCCGCAACGTTGAGGTCAAGGCGGTAGGAAGTAATTTCTCCAAGTGCACTGAGTGTGACTTCCTCGTTGAACTCATTGCCAAGTATCCAAGAGGGTCGGACGAGTGGCAGAGCTTGACAGAGGATAGGACCAGGCATTTGAACTATCAGCGAGCTTGTCGCAACATTTATTACGGATGGACAACCCAATCTATACAGAGTACTACTGAGTTCCTATGTATCATACACGATAAGATGGACACATTGAAAACAGCGATCCCCGGATGCAACGTATCACGAAGGCTACGGCAGGGCTTGGTCAAATTCCGATTTCCTGTACTGGAATGCTGATTCACGGTCACGAAGATGGCGCCTACGCACACTATGCAACTGCCCTGTGGCCAGGAGACCCAAATTTCACAATCTCCTCGTTGTGCAGGGTATTCCGTGCCTTGGAGAGACTACCTGTCCGGGAGTCAAAAGCACTCTTCGAGGCACCGCCACAGAATGAATTCTTTGCATGGATCGTCACGTTGCATCCCCTCAATTCCACCTTCTAGAGATGAGCCACTCACTCCACCTCTGCCTGGTAGGCCTGCTGTTCCTTTGCCGAAGAAGTTGTATCTCCAGCTTGACAATTCTGCGAAGGACAACAAGAACCGGTTTCTTCTAGCATTCTGCTCGTTGCTCACGGCGAGGCGAATATTCAAGGAAGTTACAGTTGGTTTCCTGATTGTGGGACACACACATGAGGACATCGACGCCCACTTCAGTCACCTGTCGAAACTCATTAAGCAAAAGAACACATATTGCCTTGCCGACTTTATGAAGGCATTCATGGATTCTCAGAAGACAGTTGCCTTTATTCCAGAGGTTGTTCACGAAGTGGCAGACTTCAAAAGTTATGTTGCTGATTTTCATCACGACGGAGGTAATGCGATAGAAGGTCACAGTGAAATGCATCTTTTTAAATTTTATGTGATGGAGGATGGGGAGGATGCGGGGTGGCCCGTGTTGAGGTACAAGAAGCGTGCAACAGATCCGTCATGGCTTCCACCTGGCAAACCCGTAAAAATGTGGAGGGCAGACAAAGAGGGTAAACCACATTTGCCCGTCGGTGATCCCAAACCGGTTCCTCATAAGCACTTATAGGGCAGTGTTGAAGTCGATGAGGGCAAGAGGAACGCGGATAAAGAGATGGCACGAGCAGCGGAGTGTTAAGAGAAGAGAAATTTCATTAAAAGTAGATTATCTAAGTACATTGAGTACTGGAGAACTGGCATGGCTCGGGATAAGAAATACGCACAAGACATGTTACCATATGTACTGTATTGGGAGCAAATTTTAAAGGAGGTCAACGAGCCACTGCCCCCCAATTCCGCCACCTTACAGGAAGGATTCTGGCCTATCTCAGACTAGAAGCGGGACCACGTCACCACATTCGATGCAGAGGACGAATGTATACCGGATCCGGATATTTGTCCCGGTGACTAGGATGAGGTGGAGTCTTATCCTTTCTGCGGTCCGAAAAACTCTAGGCCGAAGTCTGTGTTTAACCCATATCGTGACGTGTTACGTGGCGATTGGGTGTTCTGTCGTCCGTGTAAGGAAGACCACCTACCCATTTGGATGGGTAGGGCGATAGAGCCTGTTATAACAGAGCCTGGTCCTAATTACGGTAAGTTCAAGGTTGAATGGTAGACTCCGATGAAGGGCAAGAAGGAAGGTAAGAAGAAAGTGGCGAGAGAGTGCTGGACAAGACGGTGGGAAAGGGAGTTGACTCTTGCGGAGTGGTTGGAGTGTAAATCCGTTGTATACACTCATAGGACCAAGAAAACTACGCATGAGGGCCCCCCAAAGTCCCATCTTATACCCGAAGAGGTTGTGATTGCTGCCATGGCAAACTTCGAATCGCATGGAATCTCGATGAACTGGAATGACGAGGAGGAAGACTAGTCGGCTGCCCGCCGACGATTGTGATCTTAGCTGTAGAGGACGTAGCTTGTAATGGTTTCCTTTGTAAACGTTATAGTTGAATATTGTAAACATTGTGATTCCTTCGAATAAGAATTGTATTTTACCATAGACCCAATACTAGTCATGTATTACGCTTTGTCTTCTATTTGTTGTTCTGATGCCTTATTTGTCCTTCTTCGGTGGTCGTCGGCTGTCCGCCGATGCCTCTAACCATACAAGATAAGCATCATGATCGGTGACTTCGTGAGGCTGGTCTATATTGTATGGCCTGTGATTTTTACGGTGGACAGTGTTACACTAGTCGGCTGCCCGCCGACGCTTTCCACAACATTGGTAGAACCACTATGCGCTTTGAGAAACTGGGAATAAATATTTATCCATTTCATTATATTCTTATCGGAGTACAACGGTAGTGTTCCGCCCTTTACATGTTACTTTGTATTGTGTATACATCAGAGATGCCACTACTCCTAAAGCCTTAGTAACAAATGCTAACCATGAATTCTACAACTATCCGAGTGTGTGAAGCAGCTCTATTGAAAACGAGCTGGACAATTCTAACACACACTAATTCACCCTAAAGCCTTTGTACACGGAGAAAAGCCGCATATGGTCGCCAACGCCATGCAGCGATCAGTCCTTCGCAGTAGACTTCGCTCGGACAGCACTACACCCAATATCGACGGATGGATGCACGGATCTAAACGACGAATACGTGGAGTGCGGGCTTGCGTTCCCTCCGCACCACTGATCTTGGCCAGAGCACCGACTTCCAGCACCCTCCGAGATGTCGTATGCTTCGTCAACAAGGCGGAGCCACCCTGCAGTTGACATGGTTTGCATTGACACTTCCCCTGTGTGGCTGAAGTGAACGTTGCCAGCACTCTCGGACTCCTCAGACTCCTCGGACGTCAGTGGAAAGGCGATGCCGGAAGCGTCAGATATCTCCAGCAACTCTATGGTGTGACCAAGACTCCAATACCACTCCGCACCTGGCTGCAGAAGGCGTGTGATGTATTTGAAAGCAGGAATGGCGGTGTTGCGAGAACGGGCGACCACCGCCCTAAACCATGGCCGGAGCTCCTCGACGTCAGCCGGTGTCTCCTGTATAAACCAGACATTGCTACCCCGCCTCCCCATAACGACAAAATATTGGACAATATGCGACTAACTTCTACAGTATGCGACCTTCTTCTACAGTATCCGGCTGGAGTTCGTCTACTAAACTGGTAAACTTTCTAGTAATCCACTTCTCTAGGGTTTTTTGGACGACTAGTTGCCAACGTGGACCTAGTCTAGTAGGGCCTACTCTCCTAGTCCGCTGGTAGCCGACTAGGACTAGCTTAACTATCTGCAGCTAGCCGCAGCTAGTCTACTAGCGCATAGTCTCCTAGTCGGCAGGTAGCCGACTAGGACTACCTGAACTCGAACTAACCAAAGTAGAAATAACTTATCGTCTTTTGCAGATATTTATCTAAGCGTAATTAACCGATATTGTGTACTTCTCCTGGTATGGTCTACTTTTGAAGAGTACAATTTATCATATGACAACTTATTCCAATTTCTAATGTCAGAACCAGGCATTGTCTCCTTTGAACGCTCTTTTAGGCGAACACCCTAAACCCTAAACCATATGGGTAGTTACTTTTCATCCTGATGTATTTTTAATGCATCACTATGTGACTTTATTTACTCATCATTTTTATATGTATTTCAAATTCCACAGGTCTGTTCAGTGAGGAAGAGGTTGGCTCTCCTAGTCGGCGGCCAGCCGACTAGAAAGGACTTCCATTCGTTGTGACCGTGAATACTGTTCATTCTGAACGACGACTCCGGAGTCCTCACAGACGGAGACCCCAATGTGAGATGCCTGGCAGTCGTGTCCACTCAGCGGGTCGCCGACGATCTTCCCTTCACCCGCTTCACTTCACAGATCCACATTTTGCAGAGCAAGTATTTCCTTTTATTAGAACAGATAGATTTCTAAGGATAGGGTTTCTAGGGTTTAGGGTTTCTAGGGTTTAGGGTTTTCAGTCAGCCACTCGCCGAGGGATTCGGCCATGACAGCGGGACTTGGATGTCCTCTATTCAACATTATATTAAAATTCACTCAAATGATTTTATCCCTTGTAAGCGGAATGCATTTTTTCATAAATATTTGACATCTTTGTCTTTAAATTTGAAGGATAACACATGAATTGGACGTCTACTGATGATGCAAAGTAGTCCATAATTGAGCGTTTTGTCCGTAATTACTTAAATATCCCTTTTCTTCAAATTTGTGATAGCAAATTATAAATAAGATAGGGGTATAAGTATGTGAGAATATTATATTTTCCTTAGAAGTAATGTAGCTTCTCAAAAAATGAGTGTAAGAAATTATTAAAATTAGAGTGAACAAGTGAATTGGTTGGGTTCAAAGCAATGGATGAATTTTGTTTGATGAGGGGAACTTCTATCCATTTTGGACTCACATCGTCTGGATGACGAGTGTCTAGGCTAGGGTGCACGTTCCCGCCTAGGGTTTCAAGAGCCCCTGGTCTTCACTGGCGGCTGAGGATTGTGTTTTTGCGTAAGTTTTGTGTCTGCATTGCAGCTGTGTATGTTTTGCGGTTTGCGCATGGAGTTTCAAGCTTGTTATGTGATCCTTAGGGTTTCTGTTGGAGCCGCGTGACTGTTGTGTGACCGAGAGCACTGTTGTTGGAAGTTTAGGCTGAGTTCGGTTAGGTTTGGGATGGCTGCTGGAGCGCCAATGACGAAGGTGGTGACCAAGATTAAGCTCTCTATTGTTAAAGACGAGGGCGCAACACCGACACACGTTGGTTCCATGAGCTTTGGGCAAGTGGAGACATATGCAGATCTCCGAGTTGTTTTGGAGTCAAAGGTTGTTTTCGACTGGCCTTTTGATTTTTGGGACAAAGAAGAAAATTGTCGGATCAGGACGAAGTTGGAAGCTTTGAACGACCTGGAAGGATCAGTGCGTGTGATTCAGAGAGAAACCAGCAAAGTAAAAGGAGATGAGAAGGCGAATAAACGGAGGAGGGTGTTGGAGGAGCCATCTGCAAACGACCACAACCGGGTCAACGATGCAGGTTTAGGGTTTCAAACTGAAGGCGGGAATGTCGAGGATATGGATCTCATATCGTCGTCTAGGGTAAGCGGTTCCGGGGAAGACAAACTTAGATCCGAACTTGTGCCAAAGGAGGTTACGGAACGATATTTACAGCAGGAAAAAAAGCTTAGACTGGAATTGAAGCAACTGTCTTTTGATGACCATGATTGGGAGCTGCAGTCCTGGGATAAAAATGGGTTGGGAATAGTGAAACTGTTTCATAAGGAATGTGACAAAGAATTCGGTGGGAGTGTTGGGGATCACACCAAAACTGTTGTTAACCCCTAAACGCCCAAAGGTGTTTTTCATCAAAACTGCTGAAAACAGCCCCTCTTTAAAGTAAGGTGGATTTTGCAAACTTAGGGTTTTAATTAGTACATCTAACCGTAAGATCTTGTAGCTAACTTCTATGTCTACATGTCCACCAAATCCTACACACTCATTCCTCACCAATTGCAAGATCGTAACGTTCAAAGTTGAAAAACAAGTTTTTTTTCCTGCGCAAATAGGGATCAGCAAAGTTTTGAAGGCCCAAATAACCATTTTTTTGCATTATGGATTTTGGGGGTTTTGATACACGTCAAAGAAGACTGAGTTAGCTAATTGTGTTAAAAAAATCATATTCAAAAAAATTGTGGAAGGTTGCCAAAAAAATCATTTTCCGCTAAGGGGTATACTGAAATTTACAAACAAAGGCCGTTTTTTGACAATAACAATACCATATGAAAAAAAATTGGATTGAAAATCGGAACGGTGGGAACATGCTCTACTGCCTTCTCTATACATAGAAATTTTTATTTTTGAAAAATATCAAAATATCAATTTTTGGTGGAATTTCAAAGTTTCGGCTTTGGGCAGATTTTGGCAGATTTTGTCAATTTTGGGCAGTTTTGGGCAGTTTTGGTCAGAATTTGCTGCATTGACAGTGGCTGTGAGTTTGGCTGAATGCAGCTTTTGACACTCAAAACCCCGTAACTTTTTATCAGTATGTTAAAAAAAAAAAAAAAAAAAAAAAATTGCACAAACCTCTTCAAAATGCCTACCTACATTATTTTTTTCAAAGATTTAGAAATTAAATTGGAATTCTAGGAACCTGCCCAAATTTTAAAAACGCCCATTCCAGGACTATGGGCCTTTAGGGGTTAATAACTTGTTTTCAAACTTCAAGAAGAGCCACACTTGCATGTCCGGAGCTTGGTGTCATAGGAAGGGCGTCAATCCTGCTGATCATCCTCAATTAGGTGGCTCAAAGAGGAAGTGCGTTATCCTGAGAATTGAGGACCACAAAAAATTGTTGAAGGAAGGCGTTGAGATTTTAGAGGCGGTGAATTCTCGCCTCGAGGTGAAGCAGAAGCCGTTCTTGTTGATTGGCAATCCTAAAACGGATGACCCCAAATGCTTTTGGTATAAGGTTCAATGTCCATATTGTAGGGATTATTTCCAATTATGTCCCCCAAAAAGGAATCTTGAGGCAAATCTTGTAAATCACTTTACAGGAACTAAGCATGC
Organism: Ceratodon purpureus; assembly: GCA_014871385.1. Lineage (NCBI taxonomy): Eukaryota > Viridiplantae > Streptophyta > Bryopsida > Pseudoditrichales > Ditrichaceae > Ceratodon > Ceratodon purpureus. The sequence goes on along the minus strand of CM026426.1, from coordinate 13,348,659 downwards.
CAAGGCGGTATCAGATGCTAACCAGCAATCTACTTTGGCACTGTCAAGCGGGATCAGAGGCCGACCATCTAATCGAAGGGGTGACCCTCTTCAACCAAACCAGTCTTCAATGCAACCATGGTATAGATCAGGAAACGGTGCTGCAAGTTCTCGCAGCTCTGGACAAGGTGAGAATTTTCTTTCTCAAAGTTTTTCATTGATGTGTTGGGGATATCGTGGATCTACTTGTGAATATGGGGGAAAGTTGTACCAAATTCATGCTTTGCTGAATGATGCGCATCTAGGTGAAATGTGGTACCCTGAACCTTGTCTGTATGTTGACGATGACTGCCACGGTAAGACGGTATGGGTTAGAGGGGTGTTTCGCCACAAGGGATGCACAAGGCTCTCAACATCAAGAGAGCCATTTTTTAACTTGGTGTGTTCAATGTGTGTCCTAATCCCTAGAGAAAACGAGTTCAGGCAAAGGGTGTTAAGGGAGGACCGGGCGTTGATGAAAAGAGGGGGAGAGGAACAGATAGGGGGAGAGGAACAGATAGGGGGAGAGGAACAGATAGGGGGAGAGGAACAGATAGGGGGAGACGATTGGGGTATCTCCAAGCCTTGGAGCTTAGTTCACAAAGCCTTATGATTAACAAGAAGTATAGAATAGAGAGGTTGTACCATTGGCAAGCAAGAGCTAGAATTGCTCAATTAAAGGTAAAAAGACCAACACTGAAAGAAAGTTCGATTCAATCTTCAGAATTTGGAAATTTGTTTAAATTTTGTCAGAATATCTTGGCAGCCCACCAGACAGGTGCGTTTGGTGGGAAGCAGGCTCTCTGGGAATTTTTGCAAGATGTTGCACAAAATCTCAACCGTAAGAAGCAAGTCTTTTGTTTTAGGGTCAATACCAAATGCTTCTCTCAGGCCATGAAAATTTACGGTGGAAGGAGAATGGTAGACTTATTTGCATTGAACTATGCAGGACCAACGCTAAGTACAATTAAAAGGGAAAACAAAAAAGGTGTACAATTCATCTCCGGTGAGCATAAGGAAATTTTTGCTAGTGTTGCAAAAATCTACAAAGGTGCTAAAGTTGCACACAGAATCATAGGGCCAGTCCCAGTGATTTTGGCAGAAGATGAGACTAAAGGTAAGGGTCGAGTAGCTTAGGAGGATAAAGGTGATGTGCTGTCAGGGTTTTGTGGGCCTAAGGAAGACCACAAGTCTGTGTCCTTCTACCGGCCAACAGTTGGCTTTGGCAAATCAGGTTATAATAAAATCCTGGATTCTTTTAGACTCGATAAAGTTGAAGGATTCGCCCGCGTCATTGTAGTCAACCCGCTCCATGAAAATTTGCCTAGGCTGATTCTAGTTGCTTGTTGTACATGCAGCTGCTTCAACGCTTCATGGGTTAGAGAACAATAGACCAAGATCGATGAGTTGTTGGGTCAAGAGTGCCTCCAAGATGTTGGTTCAATTCTTGGGCATGCTAGCGACGGTGATTCACATAGGAGACAATTGATGATTTGAGATTACAAAAGAACATCAAGGAGGCGTTTAGAGATCGATTAGCCTGGTTGGCTATTCTCGGCCTCTCTAGATGTTGTAGGTAACGCGGCTCAAATTCATGACCAAGACTACATACAATCGGAAAGAAACTCATCAACCCGTTAGACTCTGTTGTTCATATTCTTCAATTGGGTGCTGATTTGTCTTGTTTAGATCACATTGGATTAATATACAATCGGTATACATATGATGAACACGGCCTAAAACTAGAAGACACACAAAGAACTGATAGGCAGAATTGGGCCTCGGCCCAACGCATTTGTACTGCCAAGACAAGTGAGTGCTTGGATCGACTGAGAGATGAGCCAGATGTTCATCAGGAGCGGACTCTAGGTACGGAAATGTACCTTCAGATTTGCAGTGACTATGTGGACATCTTTTGCTCACCCCGGTTGAACTTGCGTGATAGGATTGTCCTAACTTCTAAAGTATAGTTCTTCTTCAGGTTGTGGAAACTTTGGCTGAGGTATGGTGATCACAACGTTGGAGGAAATACGAAAACAATAGTGCCAACGGAGCACTTTGTGTCGCAGGAATGCTTCATTGATATACAATTGTCGTGTCACTTTGTTGTTTTATTGAATAGCCACTTTAGAGACCGGTTCAGTCATCTACCTGTGCCACTACATTTAACCGGCACTGATGCATGCAGAATTTTCTTTTCCAAGATCGGTGGAATGGTAGGGTTTGAGAGGGCATACGACTTTCATGAATTAGTGAGCACAGCAAACACGGTCAATCAATTAGCTGGAATAGAGTATGGGGAGAATGGAATCAGATTTGGTAGAATGCATGGGAAGATGGAGAATATATGGGCAAGCCTTCACCCCCTTCGAGAAGGTGAGTTGCCATGCGACCTAGGAGACTACAACAACATTGCCACAGAGAGGGCTGTAGTTGAGGCTCTCAAGGAAGGACTCAAGGCTGCTCAAAGGACTCTCAGGGTGGTGAATATGGCACCAACAATCCAACAGGAGAACAAGACATGGTTCTTGTCACCGTGGATGTTGGAAAAAGCAGACAGTAGCCACTTTGCGTACGTACCAAGTGCACGGTCCATTCCAGGGGAAGACGGAGACTCTCAGGTATTGCGCAAAACCCTTCAAACCCTTTGCAGTACAGACAGTGAGGAGAGTCTACCTAGAATTGAAGATGACAATCTTGAGGATGATATAGTGGATGATAGTTCTCGGCAGGATCTTGAAGAAGAAACTAGAGATGCCATCACAGAAATATTAGACTCCCATGAACCTCAAATTAGTCATATACCGAAAGAATTAAAACTCTGTCTTACGTGGAACACGATGGGAATCAGATCTATAAATTGACGTTGGTTTCAGAGTTAAATGGAGACCCTTTCTTGTCAAAGGATATACTTTCACGCGTCATAAACTCAGTCTATTTCAATAACAACAGTGATTACATTGCTGATGCTTCTTCCTCGAATTCTTGTTTTGTTGGGTTGGGAACGGATGTGGATGTCTACTTTGTGCAGAGGAGCACAACTCAATTAAGTTCAGCCGTGAAGGCTGCTGTGAGACGTCGTAGTGGGTGTGGAGTCACGACAAGTAAATTTGCCAGCGTGCTAAATGGTGTTGATAACGACATGTGGATGCTGGGACGAGTCTAGCGTATCCAAAGAGGATTCAATACCAAGTGGGGGATCTGCAAGCAACCTCTAGACCTCATGAACCCTTGCGTGAATTTAGGGAAGAAAGCTGGCCCCACTTACCAACTTTTAACCATTACGTGCAAAAAGGGGTCTGGAAAAGGCCGTGTAAGCCTGCCTTTTCTAGTTGAACCCCCTGCTGCCCCCCGCACTGTCGCTGGCAGCGGGTGCCAGAGTTGCTGCCCGCACAGAACTGCGTGGCGTACTGTGAACAATCCTCCGAGGAATAATTCTTGAGACATGAATGACTTGTCTCGGGGTTTGGTCCCAAGTGGGCAGATGGTGTCGGCCCGGCACTGTAGATTGTGCCCTCCACACGCCTCCCGGGAAGGTCATTGGTTCGAGCCCCCGTGGCGGTTGCTTGCACCACGGTGGCATAGGACGTGCCACGTCAAATAGTACGCGGGCAGCGCCTGTTTTTTTCTCTCACGTGCCGCTTACACGGCCTTTTCTTGACCTGTTTTTGCACCTAATGGCAGTTCTTTTCTAGGGTCCCTGGTCGAAATAAATTTAAATACAATGTTATTGATGCAAAATGGGTTGACATAGAAAGTGTTATTCCTCATGTTACACTAGATCACAATGCTCGCACAAAAACTTATTTGTTGAATGATGAAGATGCTTTCACTTTGAATGATTTTGTGGCAAATGAAAATACGTGAGGTAGGATGTGACTTACCTCATGTTTGATGTGGCATGTTGAGGTTGTTACAAAACTCGTTGGCCGTTGTTGTAGACTCTCTGTCGCTCTTGGAGGAGCATCATCGATGGAGCAGCGAAGTGGAGAGCTACCCGGCTAGTGCATTAGGACTTCTCTCGGCTCCCCCGTTCAGACTCAAGGACTGTCAGAGCTGTCGTTTTGGAGTTGCAACATTCTTAAAACGCTGTGGATTCTAGGTCCCAGATTATTGTTTTGGCGCAGCTCTAAACTCTAAATCTGTAGACAAACATATTGTATCACATTTTTTAATGCCTTATACAGGGGAGCTTGGTGTGTTTGTTCTGTGCTTTAGATGTGGACCAGAACCTTATGTTTTGTGTTGTGTGCATCCATTTAAGCACTGTATTGTTGTGCACTGTATTAAGAATGGTGTGCCTTGTATATAATCAGTAATATTTCTGGCCCCTTAATGTTGTGAATGTTGCATGATGTGTTGTTCCATATTGTTGTGCACTGTATGTGTGATTTCATGTTAGAACACTATTTATGCACGTTTCAAGGGCAAATTGCTCGACTTCTTCATCGGTGTTGTTTGATGTTCAAATATTTGCAGTAGATAATTCATTCTTTCTAAGTAAGGGTGTGGTAAATGGGGATGCATAGAACATTATAATGAATAATACCCTGGTTTTAATTGGCTGGTTTAGCTAATTAGAAAATTAAATGGTGCCATATAATAATATAACTTAAAAAAATACCCCCCATTATATTACCTTGTGTTCTCAGGTGTAGCCAAAAAATTACATGGAGTGACCTCCGCGAGTTTATAAGTAAGGACAAAAGTGGTTATCATTGCACAACTTTGCTACAATTATATTTCATTGTATCTTTGAATGTAGCTTTGCATTTTATTTTAGCCATAAATAATAGAAAATGCTAAGAATGGTTGTCTTCAAAGTATATATAGTTAAACAACAATGGATTTATTAAACATAATCTTTATAAGAGAACAATCACTACACTAGAAGTATTTCTAAAACTATATTATTAAAATCTATATGTCATGCAAGAAAAAGCCTCAAATTATGCTTCTAAAAGCATAGGAGAAGAAGGTGGCTTGTGTTGAAACCCACTTGCTTGCACCAACTTCCTTACCCATCTTCTTGTTTATCTTCTATTGGATGCTTTTTATTTTGCAACAAGGTGGTTCAAGATATCAAAATTCAATGGCTCTTTGATTAAATGTCCCTATATTTTGCTTTTAGATCATTTGAATGGATTGGACTTTCTATGGAGTCAGTCTTAGAATTGATGTTGATGTTGACTAGGAGACATTATTTGATTCTATCCTTGAGACAGTTTGTCTTTGGTAGAATTTATAGTTTACACCAAGGTGATGTAATCAACATCAATAAAAACAATGAGAAACCAACTTTTCTTAAGCATTCAATTTCAATTGTGTTGGCCTTTATAACATCCAATATAAATGGATTCTATGGTGTAGATGCCTCGTTGAAGGACTATAACATGGGCGTACTCTTGTTGACTTTGTTTGTTGTACTAGGTTTCTTTTCAATATATATACTTGTCTGTCAATCAAAAATTAATCATTTTGGAGACCTACATTACATGCTTGCATATCATGCCTTGCAAATAAATGGAACAACTGTACTTTGCAAAAAAGTGAGTCAGAACTATCAAAGGTCTAAATTTTGGGTTGGTTATCAACAAACATGATTTGCACTACCTCCTCACTATTTGAATGCAGATATAGATGATTGATTGGAATCCATTGTGCTTGGATTATTAGTTTCTATTATAAACTCTTAGTTGATATTTCAAATGAAGCTAAACTTGTTTAGATTAGAGTACTACTAATAGTGAGTATGTATTTTCTTGATAAGGTTGTCAATAGACAATCTAGTCATTGTTTAATAAACCAATACTTCTCTAAGACCAAGATAGTCATTAAGTTTGAATGGTAGGACCCTATGCTCGCATTTTTATTTTGTCATGCATCCTGAAGATTTCAAATTGCTCTACACTTCATGACAATCACCTCCTTCCATTTTTTGTCCATACAGTTCATAAATTTAGCTATCTTTAGCCTTTCAGCTCTAATGTCATTGAATTGCAATCATTGCTAAAAGAAAAACCTACACCATACATGATCTTATTGATTTCATGAAGAATAGAAGCATGATCATCAATCCTTACTATTTTTTGGATATTTGAAAAACAAAGGACTAATGCATCTAGGCACACAATCATGAATGCCATTTTTGATTGCCTTGAATATATGACTTATACCTTCTAATTGTCTAGAGGAACAACACAAGCTTGTATGGGGATGGAATCCAATTTACTTCAGTGCATTAATTTGTGCTTAGGTGTTGTCCAATTGATAGAAGATGGCTTCAAAGTTGTCATCATATCAACCATCTTCTCCTTCAATGATGTCAAGAGAAATGTAAGGTCTTCTTCTTATATACTTGACATGGTGAACCATCCTAAAAAGATCTCATTTTTTCATTTATCAAACATCATCATTATATTTTGAGGATATTGCGGGCTAATAATGCAAAACAATTGAGAACATGATTTAGAAGTAATCAACATATTTCTTCTTCATGTAACAACTCTATATAACAATGTGTGACATAATAGCTCTTGTACTCGTATTAGTGGTTTCAAATATCACGTCATGGCAAGTGCATCAACATGGTTGGATTTCAGCATCTATTTGAACTACCAATTGGTATGAATGTCAATTGTAAATGGAGTGCGGTCATATTTTGTGGCATTGACTTTTAAAAAAAATTGCTTTTGGTATATAAAGACAAGGTCTTTATTAGCTTTCTTTCATACGGGTACACTCATAGTTTCAATTATATATCTCTTCTTAAAAGAAATAGCAAGTTGATTTGGCAAAGTGTGGACATCATGGGACATTCCAAAATTGTATTGTGTAAGATGTGCTATGAGCTCTCATGAAGGTTTGGCACATGTTAATCCATTGTATTGGTTTCCATTAGTACCGTAGGTTAAGAGCAGGTTCGGCGAATAATAATTCCAAAAACAGATGCCGAAAATTTTAGGATATTATTGGCAATTTTAGCCGAAAATAATATAAATTATTTCTCAAAATTGCCGAAAAGTAAGAAGTTTTTACTTCTCGCTTGAATTTTACCTCTAGTGGAAACTAATGTGAATTGTGAATGAGAGAATGTGCTCCTTTTGTAATCAAGCTCACTCACATTAGTTCACAAAGAATATGGGTTAAGAAGTAGCAAGACACTAAGTGAGGCTTTTCAAATGTGTTGTACACAGATTTTTGGAGTCCAATTGAGCATAGAAGATGAAGTTTTAGAGAATTGTGTTTAACTAACAAAAGTTGAGAAATCAATCCTTCTTCTACCTCCAACAAGTTTTGTGTTAAAATGAGTCTTTATGCAAAAGATATGAACAAATCATTGCAGCCATGTAAAGATCAAAAAAAAAATTGCATTCATAACAGTTTTTCGGAGGTCATTTGTGCATAGAAGATTAACTTTTTTGAAAATTTGTTGGTCTCAGAAAAGCTTTAAAATCAAGTAATCTTTCACCTCCAACAAATTTTATGTCATTTGAAGACTATATGCAAAAGTTATGTGTGTTATAAAAAAGAAGACTAACTAAGTGCTTCACCTCAAAGTTCACATTTCCCATATGCATTGTTGGACACAACTCCACTCCACTTGTATAAAGTAGAGAGCATTCTCACCACATCTCTCACATCCAACTTGTAATGTAATGCATTAATGTTGTACATGATACAAACTTAAGTAGAAATGTAAGAGATGATTAAAGCCGAATTTTTAAAAGTTTAAAAAGAAAGATGCTGAAATTTTGAATATACTATTTTTAGGTGCCGAACACTAAAATCATAAATTAATTAATTATTCGGCAAGAGAGCGCCGAAGCTGCTCTTCACCTACGGTATTGATGAAATCACCTTCTTGCCTCTCTTCTTTTGTACAAGATATAACTTCTTCTAATTTTTCTTTTCGAGTTCTTTGCGTTGTATTCAAGAGCAATTGTAGATCCAAAGTGTAGACACTGAGATGTTTCTTGGGTTCAAAAATGCAATGCTATTCATAAAAATATTGCAATTTTCAAAAATTAGTATTGCACTAAAATTGAAGACAAATAGATTCTTCAATTTTCTTTTATGCTTCATCTATCTTTCAAAGATATGAGACAAGGTAACTGATGTAGCTTCTAAAGCACGTTGCATGAAGACATATGAAAAGTTTTGTTTGATAAATGTAGCTATAGCTATAGCTAATTGAACATGTAAGTTTGATTTATCCTAAAAATATTTCTCCATTGTCTCATTTTTGAATTTTCAAGGAAAATTGTGTGTATTATTCTCTGCATCAATAAAGTCTTATAACCTCTTCCAAAGAACAACATATGATTCATTCAACATGTGATGGCCACTACTAATTATGAAGACGGGTCTATACTCTACGCCTATCTTCACAAATGGTCATGATGAGGGTTTTACAACATCCCTCTCATTTTGTTCAATAGTATATGCTCTCTATCAAGGTCATAAGGAAGATCTTCAAGGTCAAGTTTTGCTTCTAAAGTAAGGTCCTACTTGGGCTTGCCTTTGCGCAAATCTACATCTATGTTGAGAGCAACTTGGAGCTTGTCTTTAATCAAATTTGTCTTTCAACAAGTAATATTAGAAGCAAGGTCATTTATTACTAGATTATTCACTACAAGAAAAACAGACTTGTGACCAAGAGAACATCAAATGAACTCTGTTGGAACCAAGAGCTGGACGCGAATTGGAAGCAAATTGAGGTACTAGGCCATGTCCTCAAGAGATACCATAACAGCATCAAGATTTATCTCTTGGTCTTCTTAAAGATAGCGACTCTAATTGTTGGGGTCTCCGTGCACAGTCTAACGTGTCCAATACCCGATCCTTCAACAAATTAGAGTCACAAAAGTACAAGGACGAGACGAATAAGGACGACAATTTGGTGAGTTGGTGACGAGGCCGCATGCATTGTTGCTTGAGCTCGGCGTTTTCTGGTGGTTGGTGGCGTTTTGGAGGTTGCGTTTAGGGTTGCATTTGTAATTTTAGGTTTCTTGGACCTTGAAGGCGGCGCGAAGAGGAGACCTTGAACGCGGCGCAAAGAGGAGGCCAGCTATGATCGGAGTTTGCCGGAAAGCGCATCGGGTGGCGGATTGAGTTGAAACTCTAGTTTCTGGTTTTGATGGCGGTGTTTGAGAGTTTGTGGCGATCGCAAAGTTGATGTTTGTGTATGATTATTTAGCTTGGCATGCGCTGTGTATAGCAGGTCTTTTGGTGGTGGTTTCATTGATCATGGTAGTGAGACGTTATGGTCGTAAATGGCGCATGTATCGATTTGTTTTGGTTTTGGAGCTGGTTTAGTGGATGTTCTGGTATTGTGGAAGGCGTATGATGTTTAGGTCAATGTTTTGAATCCATTTCTATCTTTGATTGTGTTTTTGACGATTAGGGTTTGAGTTGAAGGAGAGCTAAATGGCACTTGACATTCTTACGCAGTCCCTGCGCGGTCGGCATGCGGTTCTTGGTGTGATGCCAATGCGGCACAGCGTATCACTGTGGGAAGCATGGGACCTTTCCACAAATGCCTTGAGAATTTTCGAGCCTCCCAGGACTTCCTTCCTTCTTTCTCATTCGCAATGCCTTCAGTCTCGCCGCTGCTCGCTGTCAAAGTGCACCTACAATTCGATAAGGTGTTGTTGTTTGCCATTAAACCCTAATGTGCTGTTAGTTCAGCTTGTGACGATGAGATATGTTTGTTATGAGATGGAAATGGGCTTTGATCTTGGTTTGGATGTTAGGTTCATCAAATTGAAACACAGGGTTGGGAGTTTTGGCTTTGCATGAAACGTTGTTTTTGGCTGGTTTGACCTACCCAGTTTTGTAGATCTCTTGTATTTGAAAGACGGTGTTGCTGGCTGACGGTTTTTGTTGTGTTGAAACAGTCGATGAACAATGCCTTGTCTACGAAAGTGAAGGTCAAGGCAAGTTTCAAGGTATGTTTTCTTTCTCAGGGTTTTGTCATGTGGGGTTTTAGTAATTATTTAATTCAGTCTGCATATATATAACATAAATATTTAACTCAGTGTTTTGAGAAGTTCTCATGTGCCGTTTTGGAGTTGATAATTTGTAGTGTTTTTAGTGGTTCTTGGGGAGAACATTTTGAGCTGGATGGTTGCTGATCTGAGCTTTTGTTTGATGTCTTCATACAAAATGCAGTTCAGCTGATGGGTTTACCATTCCCTCCTGCATACTTGAGTACAAATGCAAAAGGACCTATCATTTTTAAAGGATTAAACTATGCTTCAGCAGCTGGGGGTTTAAACTATGCTTCAGCCAGTTAAAGCATAAACTATGCCAAACTATAATTATGTAAGTCGTTCAAAACTTGATAAGTGACCCTTCAGACTGCTAAGATCATATAGATGCAATTCTAAATCACGAATCTTCTGGCTGGAAATGCTGATTAGCATCATTCTTATGATCTACATAGTATGGTGAAAAGACTGATCAAATTGTTTCTGAGGGTGTTGTAACGCTTTAACATTGTATGGCAGATTGGAAGGATAGGACTGAACAAACAACTGGAGTACCTCACAAAAACAAGACAGGATTTCGTTGGTCTGGTTGGAGAAGGGAAAACAACAGAAATCTTTGCCAAGGTGTTCTGGTACATCACAATTGTGCGGTGAGAATCAGTTTGTTGTCCGGAATGTTGAATTCTTGGTGAGTGTGTTTGTGTGTTGAGTTGGAAGTGAGATTGTTTTGTATTGAGAACAATCTGTCGGATGTGTTGAATAGTGATGTTTGCCCCATGATTTTTCAGTTTTTTGCATTTTTCATGAGATGTTTTGTTTGGCTTGGAACAGGTTGTTACTCCAAATATGTTTAACATGGGATTGTAACAGGCAAAATAGTGACATAGTAATCTAGAGATAATGTAGATTAGACGTACGCTAGGATATAGATTTTACGACGTGATGGCGAAATGTTCATTGTACCCATATTATGGAATGTAAATGTTAACAACAATTTGAGCTCATATATTTATTCCATTGAGATGTTTTTTTCTTGAACCTCAGATCTATTACAGGTCAACATCTGGCCTAAATGTAAATAAACTAATAAAATTTGAATACGTCAATTTACATTTGGTTCAATTATATATCTACGGGATCAACCATGCTCTCATAGATTCCACCACATCTATGGAATCAACCATATAATGCGAGATTCCACAGTAAAGTTTCACGAACAAAACCAAGACAAATCAAGACATATCTGTCTATTCGACGTGGGGACAAGACGTCCAATTCAAGAGGACATCCAAGAGAATTCTCTTCAAAATCTCTTCTCCAGGGCTACATTTTCCTTGTAGCGATTCTATGTCATTGCAAGCTAGATAGAAAAAAAGGATTACAAAAATGCAAAATGAGGAGTCTCGATTTCATAGCCTTGCACAACCTTCTTTAGTGACATCCAAAGTAATAACTTTGAACAATTATCTACACCCCGAGTCAAAAGGCACAAGAGAAACTAATGCAGCATAAGAAAATCAAGATATTACTAGACCCTATTTTTCAATATGCAACAAAATCATATCATTGGAATTCAATGACTAGGAAAGTACCAATTCAAAAATTTACACCAGCATAAATCTCGTTGCTTCTATGGCAATCCATAAAAGGCCTACACTAGACCTCTAAATTTTAGTACTAAATATTGCATCTAAATTTAAATTAGGTACAAAAAATTGAGATCCACATTTATAGGCCGGACAAGATGGTGTCTACTAGGATAAACACAATCTTGCAGTTTTGTTGGTAAACAACAATGTTAAAGCATTGGATCAGAAGTATGGAGGAGTTGTTGATGGAAGGAGGATCAATAATCCAACTACCCAAAAGCCATCAATCACAAAAAAATTGGAGAGGCTTTATTGGACAATGTGGTAATGTTGCACAATAAAAAAACAACGATTAATGAAACTCAAACTTTTTCACTTTTTTGGCATCTACTATGGCTTCTATTGTGTGCCTAGCTAACAAAAATATCCACTTAGATTGAATAGTGGGTATCAAAAGTAATGAAGTAACAAATCTACTCAATTGCCTTGAATCAAACAAAGACATGGGTAGCTACACTCTTTAAAGACTCTGAATTATGCCAATGCATCTCTCTAAAGACCTCAAGACAGTTTTTGAGCACCAAGTATAAATTGTTTTGACATTGTATCTATTGCTATATAAAATATGTTTAGACTTTTTCTTGTAGAGCTATTTGCTTCTGAAAGAAGATCTTAGTTCATTAACTATTGTATGGCCATCAAGTCCACCCTTGACTCCAAGACCATATGTAGTCACCTAAAGTATAAGTAAATAATATTCTATTTTAAATAGAAATTGGTTTTAACTAAAGCTTGATCTCTTGTTTAGTAAAAAATCATTTTGATACCTCTTGAGTTTTGGATGACCATTTTTAGGCTACAAGTTTAAGATTGGAATTTTCACCTTCCACTTCTTCACAAGAAGAAATAGTCAAAAAATCTAATCTTCAAAATTAAACAAATCTGAATCAAGTGTTTGTTTAATTTTCCATTGAGCCTACATGCACAAAGTTAGGTCCCTACTTTTAGATATAGACATTTGGTGACCATTAACCATTTAAAAATGACTATAATTAGTATTAAAAATCAAAAACAATTATAGCTTGGTCTTATAGTATGTCTACTAGATTATTGTGTGTATCACTCACCAAGTCATGAGCTCATTATTTGATTAAAATAAGTGTTTATTTTATATGCTCGGTTCTAGTTGAGAATCTCATGGACTTGTTTGAGGAGGCATGTTTGGCATAACTAATTGAATATCCATGTGTAGAAATTAATTTGTACAAAAATCTCACACAAAAATCTAAATCTTGCAATCTATGAATCATATCAATGTAAGAATTTGTAAATATCTTTGATAAAACAAACTCCATACATTTTTACTCCTACATTTTACAAATACACCCATGATTGGCTTTTTTTGCTTTAATATACTTCATTTACTTTTCATGTTTTGGATTTTCCAACAAAAAGGATTCTTTTAGGTTACGGTTTTTATTATTAGGATCTTTAATCTCTGAAAGGCCACAATTATTTCCACAAGGACTTAGGATTTTGACAAAGTCCAACAATGTTAATATTAAATTTGATTATTTGAAATATTTAATGGATGTTATAGACATAAAAAAACCGACATGAATACATAGTGGATGATATAGACATAAAAAATGCTTTAATATATAGTGCATGACATTTTTTTATAAAGAATAGACATAAAAATTCTTTTTGACCAAATGGATTGAGATATCATGAGAAATTGCATCAAGAACAAAGTAATATGTGTTTTGGCAATATTCTGATCTATGTTCTTTTTACAGATGTTTTTTCAATTCGAAGCTTTTCTAGAACCTCCAAAAGTTGGTATGCATGAAACTAATATCATATATATATTTTATTAATCAAAGATTTAGAGCTTGTGTAGTCTACAATTTTGACACCAAGAGTGGTTAGTGTACTAATCCTACTTTGGTATGATAGAATAACATTTTCACATACTTTTTAAATTAATTTCTTCCAGTCAAATTTTATGAAATTTTAGGGATTATTAATCTTAGTTTGTAATGATTTGTAAGGTTTATTTTATAGAAAGAGGAAAATTGTCTTTTTAAACGATTAGACCTTTTCTTGAACATTTAAAGACTATTGCCAGACACGTTAATGTTTTTACAATATTTTTCAATACTAATGATTATTTTTTGAAATGATCAAAATCTTTGTAATTGAATATTATATTGTTTACAAAGCTCAGATATAGAAATTTTACTTTGTATTCTTGACATCTATTTTTTAGAACCAAATTAAACTCTTGGATTGTTCATTGAAAAATAATGATTTATCGACCTATAGCGCTTCAAGAGTTTTGATTTGATCTACATCATTCAGAAGAAGTTTACTGAAGAAATTTGTGATTAAAATTTTCATAACTCACTTGGATTTTCATCTATGATGTAGAAATTATCTCACAATCCATTGATTGCATTTATTGAACGCAAATATTATACAAATGTAATTCTTTTTCAATGTTATGATATATGTGATAGTTCAATTTAAGAGTTAATATTGATGTAAATAAATAGAGAAAGCACAATTTTATTTTACTAGTTATAATCCGCTAACATCAAATTAAATAAAATCCATTAAATAAAATCAAGTACTAGAAACTAAAATTTTACACACACACATATACATATACATATACACACACATATACATATACATATACATAGACAGTAGACATAGACAGTACAGATACAGATACATAGACAGATACATAGACAGATACAGATACATAGACATATACATATACATATATACATACATATACATATACATATACATATACATATACATATATATATATATATATATATATATATATATATATATATATATATATTCCATTTTTATTTTTTTTTAATTTAAATCAAGAAGACGAATATGAAGCAATATGAACCTATTTATTGTCATAGAATTCAAGTAGAATAGATTGCAGTGCGTATTGCAAATTATTCCATAAAGTTTCAATCATAATATGTGATACGTCATTCAGATTAATTGTCTGATATAAATTTGTATTACCATTCGAAATTCTATACTTTAATTTGGTATTTTTAATACACATTGAAATTCAAAAAATAATATTACTGTTGAAGAAGAATATCATGACGTTTTGGCGATACAACTTTCCGTATCTTCTCTTTTATTTGCTCATACAATTCTTGTTTTTTAAACAATATTTTACGCTGGTCTTTATATTCCTTATCTTCGTTCTGATGTGTACAAGTAACATTTAGTTAGGCCTAAATTATTTGAATAGAACACTAATTGTCAAATAATAATTTAGAGTCTTCCAATTTGAGACTTCCAAATAAGTGAAATCTCAATTGCTATATTAACCTTCTAGGTACTTATAATTTCTAAAATTATTTTTATTTTTTTGAAACCAATTCAACTTATGAAAAATTTGATCTTTCACACATACGTCTCATCTGAGATAAAATTAAATTTACTTCCAGAAAGGACTAAAAAAATGTTATTCTTTATTTGTCATTGTAATAACTGTGGATAAGAAAAAATCTATATACTATATACTTTAATTGTACATCGGACAGCTTATTTTAAATTTTAAAAATAATACATCCTCAAATATCTATGAATCAATAAAGGAGATAGCTTATTTGAAATTTTAGAATATATAAAGTACATACAAACATTCTTTCATGCGTACTCTATTTGTCCATTACAAGCCAATTCTACAATAAACCTTGAAACCTAATATATATGTTTTTTTAAAACATGCAACCATTTTTATAACTGAATATATTGATTAAATATTTACATCTTTAATAAATTTTTAGTATCTTCCAAGACAACAATATACTATATGTTTATAGATTTTTCATACAAGGCATATTACATATGATATAATTATATTTTTATTTTTATGTGATTATATCATATAATTTGATATCATATGATTGAGTTTTTATTTTCGAAATCATGAATATACAAAATACGTATTAATGATCAATTTTAGAGCATGAAGAAGGAGTTTTCAAATAGAAATTATTATATTATTTGTTATGTAATCAATCTTATACATGTGTATCTGAATGAAACCCAAATTTCTAGTGTGAAATAAATGAAAAATTTTAAACCCTGTCATTATTTCTATTCCAACTCATGAATGATATAGCTTTGATTCCAAATGATCAAAAAATGTAGTCTATTTTTAGTCTAACATTTGAATGTTGTTTCAAAATATGAAAAAATTAAGATTATGTGGTGGCTGATTGGCTTTGCAAATTATTGCCGCCTTTGGCACATATACATCATCATTCTATTTAACATTTTAAATCTATAGACTAAACAAACAAAGTATTCAACACGATGTGAAGGTATCTTGCGAAAACATAATCTTTTTTAAAGATAATTGTAATTTATATAATTTAAAAAGATTATATACTGTTTCTACCAAGGCAGTTTTGCAACTACAAAGTAGTGATAGCTCCTAAGGAATTACCTTAAAATAGTGTTATTTAAATTTTAAACTTTTACAACTTTTTATTAACTTGAAAATATTCTATGATTAAGATAAAATATGAATGCTCAATTAGAATGCACATATCATGAAAACATATAATGTGTTTTATAAAATTGTCATAATGTGCAAAAGTAATTTTTCATTCACAATATTAGTTTTGGATTCACATTTGATATTTTGCATGAAAAATATTTAAGTAGGAATCTTTTAATACCCAAGATTTCCAATATCATCAAATGAAAATATGAATGTAGTACGTGAAGATATACATAAGCATATATAAAGTCGATTTTGTAAAGAGATTCATAACAAATTATTGAAGATTTTCAAATGACAAATAAAAATTCCTTCCATTAGTAAAAAGAGTTGTATGTTTTGGAAAGACACATAAATTAAGTTTACTGTAAAGTTTCTTACAGAGTAACTTAATGGGTTAAACGTGGAATTTATACTAAAATTATTATATATACATGTAGAGTAATTTTAGAATCAAATGCACAATGTGTTGGAGTATTTCTACATTGATGATAGTCGATAATGTTTTTGAAATCTACATCAATAATATACATAATATTCTAATATCATTTTAATTATCATGTAAAAAAGTATTGATTGCTTCTTTATTTATATATAAACACATAAAGTGTAGATTGTATTAAACACATATAAAACAAATAAAGGATTTCAACCATTACATAAACAACACTTGAACCTAAGAACAAAAACATTGCATGTTTTAAGAAAAGGCAATAATTTTGAATGTAAAGTCATATTGTGGTTAAAGGACTTCAAGTTTTTTAAAATAAAGAGTTAATGTTTTTATAGCATGCATTATGTGAAAATTTGCATAAACTTATCAAATGTAGATTAATTCAAATAGTATATATAAAATATAATTAGAGATTCAAGCAACATGTAAACAACCTTTGTACATTGTATAATAGGTTGCATGTTCTATTAGATTACATGTATTGAGATTTTTATAGAAGTTATTTATAGAATTGTTATGATAAGACATTTGAACATGGTTTTCATTTAAATACAATCATGAAACAATTTCACATGTTATAATCTATAAGATAAAAAGTCCACATCCACCCTTGCCAATTCGATAAGAAACTTTACACAAATCCTAATTTATGTGTCTTTTTATCATACGCAATATTTGTAAAAAGTTAAAAGACTTCTATATTCTTGAAAAATCTCCAAAGTATCTTTTGATACTATCTTTTAATCAACAAATCTTTATGTAAATTTTCACACAATGCACATTCACATGCATTCAAAATTTCTTTTAAAAAATCTTAACAATAAAAAACATCAAAAAAGAAGTTGTGTAATTTTATTTTTTTTCTTTTTCAATATTTGAACTTGAAACTAAAAGTAAATTGAATAATACTTTGACACATCATGAAAAGTTTATAATACTAATTTTTTTTTCCGGTGGCCAATTGGCCATTCCAATTTATAAGCGCCAATACAATACATATGCAAATATATATATATATATATATATATATATATATATATATATATAAATATATATAAAATTATGATAAATAATTATATGCATCTACTTTACCACAACACTTTTGTAAGGACAAAGTAGTAATATCTTTTTGATTTTTTACGTTGTAATAGTATTACTGCAATTTTGATTTTTAAATTTTTTTTCTACTTTAAAATGGTCTATGATTAAGAAAACATATGAGTGCACATTTAAATGTGTATATTATCAAAGTATACAGAAAAATATATAAACTCTCAATAATGTGCCAAGTGATTTTGCATTGACACTATAAGTTTTAGATTCAAATTCAATACTCCCTCCGTCTCACTAAAAGACCATTGTTTGCTAATAATATCAGATTTAAGGATAGTTCTAAATATAGAAATTTGACATAATTTAGAAATAATTTGCCAAATATAGAAACAATTTGCCATATTTAGAAACAATTTGGCCAAAATTTAAAAACCACTCTTTTATTTTGAGACAGATTATTTTACCAAATCAAGGTCTTTTAGTGAGACAGAGGGAGTAATTAATTGAAGATGTAAAAGCTAAAGAAACATTTTAATTGTGAAGATTTCCAAAAGAAATTTTGAATGTATAACTTCAAGATTTACATAAGCATATGCTATGTTGCTTTTGTGAAGAGATTCACAAGTAAATGATGAATTTCAAAGGACAAGTAAAGAAAGTCACTTGAAAAGTTTCTTATTCCAATTGTAACTTGACAGACAAACGGATGGACATGGTTTTTTTGATTTTTGATTTTTTCTTTATTTTATATTTATGTTTTTTTATATTTTTTTTTATTATTATTAGTTAAATATACATGAATCCTACATTGTTATTATATATTACTTTAAAAATTCATCTCTCTATACCTAAAGCCAATTCCACTTGGAACTTTGCATGAACTTAGTTCATATATACTTTCAAAAAACCTACAACCTTTGTTGTTTCTTGAAGCATACTTATGTGTTGATTGGATATCTTCAAAGAATGTCAAATAATATCTAAGAAGATAATCATATGTTTGTTTGTACATAATCAAATTTGAAGCCAATCACATGCCAATTTTATAAGACTCGTATATTACATTTTTGTATTTAAAAAGTATGTTATATTTTAGTATTTAAAATATTTCCTTGCGTATTTTATTTAAGTAATATCTTGATTTATATATATATTATACCTTATATATGGTTATGTGTATCTCCATATAGTGCAAATTTATAGTTCATGAATTAATTTTTCCCATAAAAGTTTGAAAATCTTGAAAACCAAAAGTAATTTAATTTTTTTTTTAAATTAAAAAATTAAAAATAGTTTTGAAATAAAAATTGTCGACCTAAAAATGATTTTGTATATAAAGATATATATTTAATTATGCAACTATATATATGCATATGTGTATGTATAGAGACTTTGTCAAAGCATTTCTGCAAAGATGAAATGATCATACCTTCTAAAAGTTCACACTATATTATAATTGTATTTTTCTGAAACTTCTAAAAGCAATATATATATATATATATATATATATATATATATATATATATATATATATATATATATATATATATATATATATATATATATATATATATATATATATATATATATATATATATATCTATATATATTCAAATAACATGAAAATTATAATTTTTTTAGCTTTTTCATGTTATTTGTATATATTTACATATTATAAATAATATAAAAATTTTAAGTATTTTTTGTGGTTTTACAATTTTTAATATTTATATGAAAAACTATGAACACATTTTTCTTAAGATACACACTAATTAAAGATTGCTGATTGTTTTAGGAGATGTAAAATTGTAAACAGAGAATTTAAATAATTACAAAAACAACACAATATTTAGTAAAAAATGGTTGCATGTTTTGAAAAAAATACATGAATTAGGTTACAAACAAGACTTTATGTGGAATTGGCTCAAAAGACATGTTTTGTTTATTTAATTATAAATTTTAAACGATTAATTTCAATTTATCTTTAAAAATACTAACTTTAAAATGCATGTCACAAATATGGATTATAAAATGCATTCATGTTTTTTTCTTCATTACAGAAATTCTGAAATCAAATAAATTACAATTATAATATAATTAAATTTTTAGTTATGATAAATTTTTACTAGTTTATCGAAACAATTGTTCAGTTGTAATGTAATGAGGTGGTCTATTTATTAAAAATGAAATATGTAAGACAACCAAATTCCAACCTAATCTATCAAAATACTAATGATATAGTAGAGAAAATTAGTTTAATCTTATATACATATATAATGTCTAGTATTTTATCCACTTTAGATGTAGGTCTCAAATTTTATATCCACTTAGCCTTTACTTATACCAAGATTATATCAGGTATACTGAATAGTGAACAACAACATTCTAGAAAATAATTTTTTATGAAAATTGTATAAATTCTTTTCCATTTTTTCATTCTTATGAGATCATGAAACAAAAGAATAATTAAGAAAAATCATATGTGAAAATTCAAATCCTTGTCCAAGAATTTTTTTCTCAGATAATTTGTAAAAATTGGATATTTCTATGCAAGTATAATAAATCCTTACCTGAAGCTTAAAAAATCTGCACTGTTATTATCTTATGCTGTCGTTGTTATTGAAAGACGTTTTTTTGATTATTTACTTTGGGAATACGCTTTGTCTCACGACTCGATACATGAAAATTGCTTACAATGAATACATCAATGTCCCCATCTTACCTGTAAATTTCTCATAGAAGGCAAGGTAAGTCGCCGATTCATGATGCTTGGCCTTAGAGGCGTCATCGCTGTACTATATATACCAGCCTGAATAATACGTTCCAATAGTAGTATCACCAGATTCGCCTACAAGTCGATTAATATCGATTTTTAAATTTGATATTTGCCACATCAAACAGGAACTGTAGAATTTGATATCTTATTTTTTTGGTGATACCTCCCTCAGTATGGATAATGACTACTCAATATATAATCAAGTCATTATTGAGTGGAAAATTCAGATATTAAGTTCAGTTAATTTCTTCCACAATTATGAACCTTAGTAATTTTTCATGAGCATCTCATATAGCTATTTTCCAGTCTTCCAGAGTACTTGAATGGTTGGTACTATATTTTTATATAATCATTTCACAATGCATGCCATGGCATTATCAAATAGTATAATTGAGTATAACATTCAGTTAATGATCTACCTTAGGTTATGGCACTTACTTATTAGTTTCTCAACAGAACACAGATTGCTCTGATAACATGCAAAGGTTTAAACAAGCTATAACCAATTGCTCCATGACACATACATGGCTTATCATATAAATATAGAAAATTAAATTTTGGAGTGATATGTATAAAATACAACATACAAGGTGAATGTGTATTTACTGGCCACAAGGTTTATTCAAACATCTCTGGTTACTTCCTCTTTGTTGATATTGTATAACTTGAGTTCTGCTATATTTTACAATGATTTTTTAAGTGCACCGCTCCCAGCTCCCACATACCAATTGATTGGGAACTTAACCTCCAAATGCGTGAGCCTCTGACCACGGAAATAGACTTTGACTTTGGATGCTCTATTTTGCTAATATATATATTGTAAAATATGAATTTTTAAATTTTCTTACTTAGATACACATGTTATCTACAAGCGATAATTTTGTCAAAATTAATGGTTTCATTATGTAATTAATATAATTTTTCTAATAAAAACAAACAAAGAAAATTCATATAAAATATAGGTTATACTAAAAAAATTACAAAATATTTACCATAGATGTATATGACAACCATGAACCTTATACTAGTTACCGTGCTCAAAAATTATGTTTTAATTCAAAAATATGATTGAAAAACCTAAAACCGTGGAAGATCTAGTAATAGCCATGATTATACCCCTTCATCTTATACCAGCTACAAATCACTCAATTTTAGTTATTTTTTAAAATTAAAAATTGGACTAGAAAAAAGATTTGTCAAATTATATTTCATTAGTTTCCCTCAACTGCAAAAAAGATCATCATGGTAGTCAAAATTGTGTTTCAGCTGTCTCTATCAAGGAATTTTTGAATACACACACGGTATTGATCTTTTTGACTTTAAGGACGCACCAAAATTCATGAAATTATTATTTTGAGAACAAGTTAATTAGATTAGATAGATTTCTCACAACTTTACAACATGAAAAAAATGGTTGAAAAGTTGTCATTTGGATGACAATTCTGGAACTTGGAAAAATGAGATCGACCAGTTTTTGGTCATTTAAGCGTTTAGGGGCTATGGAATGTCTCTTAGCAGATATTGAATATTGGACACCGTGGTCAAGAAGGCTATTTCTCCTATAGGATCCTCCATGGCACCCTGCCTATAGACAAGGATGAGGGTCCCGTTGTGGCTTCCCCGGTTTTGACCCCCAGCCCAAAGGCGCAGTAACTTCAAACGGACATTAACTTGATGTATGTTAGGCACTGATTTGCATCCCAATAGACAGTGTCATAATATCATTTTAAGCAGGCCATGGCCACCATGGCATAAACACCATGTCTATGGCTGTGCGGATAGGCTCACAAGCATGCATCTTATGACACATTGTTCTCCCTTG
Source organism: Ceratodon purpureus (assembly GCA_014871385.1). Taxonomy (NCBI): domain Eukaryota; kingdom Viridiplantae; phylum Streptophyta; class Bryopsida; order Pseudoditrichales; family Ditrichaceae; genus Ceratodon; species Ceratodon purpureus. Next base: position 13,326,394 of record CM026426.1, on the reverse strand, counting down.
TCCTTATCACGTACATGTAAGGTTATAGCAATCACTAGTGGAAAAGTGGTGGCAAAACACCAACATTTACACGGAACAGTACACTGGGAGCCAGTGAATCAAAGACGGTTGAGTGCGACACTGGTCCTCGTTTAACCCGGCATGTCAGACTTGATACTCTGTAAAGTGGAAATGATTTTCGGAATATCATCGTCTCCCAGAGTCCCAGGGTTACAGAATCGCGATTTTGGTAGTCATCCGATAGGGGTGATTGCAGATTATACCATCCTTCGAGAGCGAGCACAGTACCCGTAGGAGGGTACACTGCTCTGCTGTCAGGGTATGATCCCGGTCTGTTTCATGTCTGGAGTGAAGGTTCGTACAAATATGTTCATGACCGTTCCTTCCGCGGTACCCTTCCGAAGTGCAGATGACCGCCCACGCAGTCATGACCGTGTGAATTGTTGATGATAAGATAGTTTGTATGTCCTTCCAGTTGAGCACCCAACAAGTACATCAGGAAAGTCTGCCTTGTAAAATTTTATATAAATTTCATATTAAATTGACTAAAAAATAATCAATGTGAACTTGACATTGATTTACTGTTTTTGGGTGGTTCCTGTCACATAGAATTTACGTAATTTTTTTTAATATGAAAACTGTATTAACTCTCGGACATACATTTTATATAAAATTTATAACATCCATTACATACTATGAAATTTATAACTAAAAAATTGGATATTTATTCTTTGTTGAAAAAAAAACATATGAATTTCATAGTGATACACTACTCGATAATAATTCTATAGAAAGTTAACAAAAAATATTTTATATGAAACTTATATGTTCTTATTATTAATATGATATAAAATTTATATCAAATCTTGATGAACATAATGAATCATCTAAATATTGAAAAAATTGTAAATGTATGACATGGTAACCAACAATCCATTGTAGTGAGAAGCTGGGCATATATCATGGCCATTCTTAGTGAATTTAAAACTTGAATTTATTAACAAAATATTCATCATTTGTTACAAAGTCAGGAATCACTTGTACAGCCTGTATAATGGAAGAAGTTTCAACTACCCTAAAAGACGTTCTTCCTGCTTCTTCCCATTTCAATTTGAGACAATCACATACATTGTTCACACCTACATAGGAGTACATTTTTATCAGAGCAAACTCTTTGTGTGTCCGTACCATGTTGTTGTCCCAAACAGGGCATTTGAATAAAACTCTTAGTTGCCCAAACGATGTAGTATCTTCATCTCTTATGTTCTCTGATTTTAAAGAAACACTGCTGAACCAACTCTTACCATGATGTTCTGGAGTAGCTCTTGCATACATAGGTGCCTCTCCATATTCAGAGTCCCAAAATGGTGCTAGAGCAAGAGTTGTGTGAATAAGAAGGCTCTATAAAAACACCATATTCATAGTTGGTAATTTATGTGAACAAAAAATATTAGAAATTATATTTTAAATAAAATTCATAAAAAAAATTGTGATGTACATTTACTTACCTCATGTGCTGGCATATTATTGGAATTTGAATATGCATCCAAACTCTCCATCAGGTACGAACCAATCTCAGGCTGATTTCGCAGAATTTGTTGTAATTTTGTTAAATCATTAGTTCCCAGGGGACCATTTGCGACATCATTTTGGCGATTCAGTTCTTGTCTTTTAATAGTCACGGTGTAACCACTCATCACATGTTCTCCTGTTTCCATTGCCTATTTCATACATTACATAATAACATTGAATAATGAATATATACACACAGAAAAAAACACTATGATTGAAATCAAAGTCATAAACGCATAACAATAGTAAACACATATTCATTGAACAGCTCAGTTATTCTTAAATCATGAAAAAATAAAATAACTATAATTATTATAATCATTAAAAAACTCATCCTTATTTGAGATGTTTTAATTAAAAATGTTGGCATTACATACCTCATTCAAAGGGGAATTGATTTTCTTGGGCTTTTCAAATCCATCCATTCCCTGAACATTTGTCCGAAGTGCTTGTAATCTTCTGTTGTACTTTATAATAAACTTTTGGAAGTCCCTTTTGTTACTTGCCCTATATGCCCTTTTCATCAGGGCTATATGTAGGTTTTCATACAAATTCGAACTAAATTCAAAAGGAGAACCCGATCGAATAATAGCAGTACGGTAATGAGACATGTCATGAATCTTGATAAGTTGAAATTCAGAACGTTGCCAATCTGATAATACCCTCACAAAAGTATTCACTGCACTGAAAATCACAACAACATATAATTACTTTTTAGGTCAAGATTTATTAAAATGTTGTGTTCAATCAAAAATTTCAAAGAAAAAAGGTAGCGTTCACTTTCATCATATAGTTAATCAAAACATGAAATTTACAAGTGAATACCAAAACAACTAAGTAAGACACTTACTCTCTCATTAAATCATTCAGCCTTGTAAGTGACTCATTATTATACTCCTTCTTTCGGCATGCCATTTGATACCATTTCAAAAATTTAACAATGGCACTTATAACATCTTCTTCATATAGACCAAACAAACAGAACACAATAACCTGTCGAAAACATTAATTGATGCGATGTTAATATTCAAAATAATTAAATCATCTATAACTATTTCATCACCAGCAAATGATATCGCCAAACAATAAATGTAATTTCCATTTTACACAACATTTAAAAATCAACATATAATATTTTAATTGAAATTGATACACACCATTTAGAATATACACACAGTGCAAGGTGATAAATATACAATTACAACTTCATGATAATACAAGAAGGGACTAACCTGCATAACTGAACGATGTTCAAAAGCAGCATAATTTGCTTGCGATAAAAAATACCCACTTGAAAGATTACCGGGCACCCGAAATTTGTAAAACCTTGCCTCCTCTTTGATTACGGATAGCCTTCTGTCCAATTCAGCTAAAGTTCTACCTCCATTGAGATGACTTCGGGCTATCATTCGTACGATGTCAATCAATGTCTTGAACACCCCAAGATCAGCTTGATGTAACATATCAACATTCAAAGCAAGATACGGATTTCCAAAATCTGTATCTCCTCCGGCAAATCCCCATAGAGCACACTACAGATACCCCACAAACATTATGTGATTATTCAAATGTAGTTTTGATGTCTTAATTTACTACCTATTTGAAGAATGAAGATAATAAATCAAATGTAAAAACCATATTGCGTCATTTACTTTTGTTGAAAAAAATATTCGGGTTTAAAGAAAAAACATACATTCACTGGATGTAGAGAATATTCCTTTGAGATTCGTACAGCCTCCGAGTCAGTAGGTGCACTCAAAATGTCGTTCACAACTTGCTTCATTGTTGCTTCGGTCCTGAGAATATGATTAACATGAACGTCTCTTAATTCACGAGCAGGACACATGCAAATGCTACATGGATGTTGACATCTTCCTGAATCATAGGTACATGTGATCTGCACATAACATTTACACGTTCTTCTTCAAGCAAAAACAATCACTATTCAAGACATAACATTTAAATAAAAACCATAAGAAAAAACAAAAGCAAATAATTTAAAACCTTACATTTTTGAATACTTTTAGATAACTTTTTTCTGTGAAGAAACGAAATGAAACAATTTTACCTTACATCCTTCGGGATGATCAGCCACATAAGCATACAATCTTGGATATATTACTCTTTGAATGCCAAACGGATCTTCACAGTAAATTCCCCTGAATATAAATTACGCTTCTTATGAATTAAGAATAAGTTGAAAAATAAATTTAACCTTAACATCGGTGGTACAATATAACTTTTATAAATTTGCCATTTGGTTTTTTTAACAACTTCAATGTCCAATTTCAAAAACCGAATTCAAAAAACGTTGTGAAGATTATCTTTGGATACTTACTCAAAACTTGCGTCTTTTAATGGTTTCAAAACCACTTCAAGACATTCTTGAAAAACACGAAGTCGTTCAACGGATGATGAAGCATTTGTTTGAGGAATGGGTAATGTTGCAATCATACTATGACCTTCATCACGATAACAATTCTCGCATGCAATATTACCAATGCTGAGCACTAATGGATGTCCAATTGTTCTTCTGTTTTTGGAGAGTGCTATTTGGTCACTATATAAGATCAAAGGTACGACTATACCTCCAACACAATCTTTTTCAACATGCTCCTGCATAATCAATAAATAAGAACATTTTTAAAAATCATACATCAAAAACTAGATATCTTTAAAATAAGGGTAATATAAATAAATAAAATAAATAATGAAAGAAGGACTAGAAATAAAAATTTAAAAATAAAATGAAATAATGGTTCAGAGATCTTTTTTAAATTAAAAATTGAGTTATATTATATAATAATATATACGTAAAGAGAAAAGAATCAAGAAACCATTGGTGTAAAAAACCACACAGAAGTGATTTTAGAAATACACATAGAACTATAGAATCATAATTCAAACATGCAAATGTACTTCCAGGAGAGACGTAGTTCAAAGTACTTACTTGCATCTTACGCCACCAAGTACCAGTTGCTGGTGTGGAATAAGGTTCTCCACGATTTGCAGGTCCCAGCATGAATCCCTCATTCATTTCTTTACAAGAAAATAATAACTTCACTGCTTCTAGTGAATCCTTGTACCTCAAAACGTGACCTCCGACAGAGCACTCCTTCCATCCATCTGATTCGCTGAATAAAGATTGTTCATATTTTTCCATACCAGCAGCCGATCTATAAGATAAGCCTTGTAGATTAAACTGAGGGTTGAACAACAGTTCCTTAAACAAAACATCTACTACGTTATTTGACAAACTAGAACCATTGTTACTTGTCCTAGCCCAATGAAGGAATGCTTTGTTAGAGTAAAAAGGAATTGAGGGTCTTGGTGGCTCATCTGATGTAACTGGTGGAATTGGTTCCATCAGATGTGGATCATTCACATTTCCATGTTCTTGATGTTCAGTGGATCCACATCCTGGTGGAGGCAACACATTATGAACGGCAGGAGGCAATACATTAGGAAGCGTAACAGGCACTTGCGATGGTCCATCCAAGTGATGACTTTGTCGATGTGATGCATAACCAGCGCCACTCCTATAAGGACCACCTCCACAGATGTTGCAATGTCTACTATACCCCGTCATAATGTTTGATTGATACCTTGAAAACATACATTATTCCCATTAGTTCTCATTTGTACACATAAAGAAAATAATACAAGGGAATAAAAAATCACATACATGTATGAAAACATACCTACAGACATGGATACTCCAAGTGCTAGGTCATCCTAAGAACGATCATACTTACTGCTTGAATATGAGCAACGTCGTCACTCTGTAGGAGTGAGTTGTAATCCCTTCAGTATCGAGTAGCCCCCAATCCTTCCACCTGCAGCCTCAGCAATTGTTAATCTAGAGAACTTCAGAAAACTATCAAGAATAAAAATATTGACAAAGATCATTATAGAGAAGAAATATACCTTGAGAAATCACAATTGTGTCCATCCTAAGATATAGGGGTGTTTATATAGGTAGTGGGGGGAGACATACAAAGCTAATTTTACATTTAAAGGAAATCTCATTGCAGTACACTGAAGTAGAACAGAACATATTTTAACTTTGCTCAAGTTATTTATACTTTTAGGCTTTGTACATCACTTCTCTTTGAAATAATAATCAAGTAGAACAGAACATATTTTAACTTTGCTCAAGTTATTTATACTTTTAGGCTTTGTACATCACTTCTCTTTGAAATAATAATCAACTGTTAAAAGTAATCTACTAATTCTCATAGTTCTTTTACTTTCCAACCTAAAAGTAGATGAAACTCATAGATCTTTTACAGATTCGTGTTTAAAAAAAAAAACTAAATATGCAGTACAGTACCAAAAGCATAGATTTTATTTTTTCTTTTATCCTTTTTAAGAAAAATTAATAGAGGTTGTAATCTAATGTGGGGTTGACATAATTCTAAATTTTTTTAAAAAAATTAATAGAGGTTGTAATCTAATGTGGGGTTGACATAATTCTAAATCTTTCAAGTGGATTTTTGAGAGACTTCAAGGTTGCAAGACTTATATGTAAAACATTGTTCTAATAAAAAACTATTACAGTAGGGACCACTGTTTGTAATGCAAGCAGTGACCACTGCTTGCTTGCCTGGTGATGAGGTAAGGCTTCAAATTCAGCTTCTCCCTTACATGAGTAATGAAATTTCTTCACCTTTCACTTTTAAGTGCTTGCATGTATTCCTGGTACAGTGGTGAAAAAAAACGCACAAGGACTTGCACTTTCAAGAGCGATCGCTTCAGCTTTTCTGCACCTAAAAGACAAGTCTAGTACCGGTACCAGGACCGTCAATTGCTCTCTTCTTCAATCTTGTTGAGCCATCTACCATACATCGATTCAATATGAAACCTCCTCTTCCTCCTCTTCACACAATTCAATATGAAACCTCCTCTTCGTACTTCTGGCATATTTGAGTTTCTCAATCTTGACCTCAAAGCGAGATCCTAAGTTGCATGAAAATTCTTCTGCAAGAAGTGGTTACGGTATTAAACACGGGAAGAGTGATTTCCGCAGTAAGTGTCAACTGCAGTGTGGGGAATCTTCAGATAAGAGATCGCAGCTTGATAGAATTCGTTTGTGATTAAGAAATAAAGATTTCCAGACACCGAGCATCAAGATTTTGGTATTACTACCACTCTTTCATGTTACCAGTGTATCTTCAAACTAGTCTGGTCATGTACTACATGTCAACAGTACCACTGCTGTATCAAGAGGGAGCCGGGACAAAGGCATTTCACTGATATTATGACGCTGAAGCTTCTCTTCAAAATCTGCAGATATACTGACAGTTTATTGACGTTTGTTACCCTGGCATCGAGGCTCCCCGCTAGCCCTCAAAGAATTATCCTGTACAAAGAATCGTGAATGACATATTGAGCGCAAAATTAAGACGAATAAAAACTTGAAACTCAATGAGTTTTATCGCAAGCGTCTCAGATAACAATGTCGATTCAAGGTTTTGCAGTATGGAAGCATACGGGTCATCTTTGTTCGCCAGAAGAACAATGGCGCGAGCTTTATCAGCAGCCACCTTCGCAAAAGACCTCGGGCTGCTAAGACTACCGCTGCATGCACCACACGAAGTTAGTTGGCTTAACATCACCAGAAAGACTTGATGTGAATTCGTCATGTAACTTTCAAGAAAATTCAAGGGCGCACAGCTACACGATTTAAATAGACGACTTTACCGCACAAAACCCATGATTTGACTTTTGGCATCCATAACTCCATGTGATCACGATATAGTGAACATACCAGTCAACAAGGATACTATAAATTACAAACATTGATGCGCTGCTATAGAGGAACCAATTTCCTTACCATCGCGTCAAAATATTGATTTGAGTGCATTCTTTAGTGACAGGCGAGACAATTCTCTCAATCTCCCTCCTTGCTCGCTCTGAAAGTAGTAGAACTGTTTGCTTTCTGCAATCGTACGTAACAAGGCTTAATGCAACAGATTGGCCAAAAACCTTGTAAACACAGAACATGCACCAGCTCACTCTGATAGAAGCTGATCCATAGTAGACAACACCAATCCTGAATAACAGCCTTCACATGAAATCGTGACATATTCTTCAAAAGCTCTATGGGACTGCGCTAAGCCAAAATATACCGTGATGCAGCAGTACCATCACGAATGGCAAATTCATGGGACTTGTTAAGTTGCTTGAGAACAGTTGTCATATGGTTGTTGGCCCCACATATTATGATGTGCCCATTCTCCATCACCTGAGAATGAGCTCCTTCGCGAAGCCACTCCATTCGTAACTGCAACCCAAAACCTTCAACTATCAAACATGGTCTGAACAGCCAAATTATACAGGAGACAATAATCTGCCTAACAAAAGAAGTAGACTTTGAAAAGAGGTGGACTTTGAGTTTGTTTACAGAAATCTGGAACGGCCAATCTATGAAAAGCACCTAAGATACTTCTCTGCTGAAACTGACAACTTAAGAGTCCGCAGGCAGGTTGAAGAATATCTGGCCAATCCTGGCCACATTTGCGTGCAGCAATGAAAGGGCTACTCAATACGCACTGATGGCACGAGTTTAAACCTTAATTTGTGCTGTCATTGTACTCGTGAGTAATGAGTAGAACAATAGACCCCCAAATGCCACAACCATCTGATGCAAATCGCAAAATACTCGTCAATCTCACAACCGGAAGATACACAAATATGGAAGCATCTTAGTAGATCCATACCTTTTTGCAGTTGCGAGTACTCATGACATCGAGAAGATTCCATGTTCCAAGGATATTGTTGATATAGTAAGGCAAAGGTTTCGCACATCTCTCTCCAACTGCCTTCAAACCAGCGAAATTAATAACAGCACCAAATCTGCAAGAATTGACCATCCTGTCACTATCCCGCTAACAGTGCAGCTCTCAAATATTTTAGATGAAATTCCTGGTTGAATAAGTCATTCAAGATCCACGCATGCTTTTGATACAAACATAGCTAAGAGAGCACAGGGCAATGAGTGCAACAAGACGCTCAGGTCCGACATTGATAGCACTTGATAAAAGATCAGCGATTCGGGAAGAATTCCCTTGCTAGATAGCGCTGGTTAAAAAATTGAAAACAGTAAGCTTTCTGTGCAGGATTAAAGTAATCTCCTGTCACTATCCCGCTAACAGTGCAGCTCTCAACAATTTCAATCGTCAGGATACTTCATTATACTTCATAAGAAGTCCAGCCTGTAAACGCTGATATTCACACTGCAGGGACCTTTCACTTTTAAGTGCTTTGCATGTATTCCTGGTATAGTGGTGAAAAAAAACGCACAAGGACTTGCACTTTCAAGAGCGATCGCTTCAGCTTTTCTGCACCGAAAAGACAAGTCTAGTACCGGTACCAGGACCGTCAATTGCTCAAATCAGTCAGAGAAACACAGAACTTGAAACATTAAAACACAGACAAAGCTGTGTTAACTTGAAACTAGCAGACATAGCTGTGGAATTAAAAACTTGAATTTGGAAACCCATCCTTTCAAAAAATATTTCAAAATATGGTTTGTATACATAAAATTAAATATACATTCAAATATAAAATGAGAAACGTTGAAAGCATATGTAGTAAGAAGCAAACGAATACTTTTATTTCATTGTCCCTAATTAGTATAAAATCCTTCCTCTTCCTCGTTCTCAGCATCCCCTGGAAAATCTTGTCCAACCGTCTCATCAATGTCATCAGTCTCATGGTCCAAAACCAATGCGAACCTGGTCAATTCATTTGCCCGGGCCGATCGTATCAACTCCTTTTTCAGAACATTAATGCCAGCCTTGTGTTCTGACACATGGCCTGACATATCCAGGTTCATGAAAAAGCCTTCCATCTGTTCAGACATTGAAGCAATGGTAAATGGAAGTTCTTCAATTAAATTGGACAGGATAATTTTCATAATTTCTACATTCAATCTCATCATAGAAAAACTCACCACGTAAACAAGCCATGCTACTGTCTCAGGCTTTAGTACCAACACACCATCTCTTTGATAGTTTACACCACCTTTGGCCCCGGCAATAGAGTCATGGACAACGGAAGCACCAAAGGGATCACTACCAGATGTACGCCATTGGTTACGATCTCCCATACGTGCTAATTTATCCGATCGCCACGCCTGTATAACCTCCGGGTCATCAGTATGGGGCATATCTGGAATTCCGAGTAAAGACTGCAGTTCTTTACGCACCGTTGATGTATATCGACCACGAGCTGAAGTCATGTACTGTAGCGCCTTTGATTGAAGCCCTGACCTGGTATTTCCATCAGGACCTACGGCCCATGCATTCTCAAATGCATGCAACGTCTGTACATCGTCATCCGTGACCCTCAATTCTTCAAGAATTTTTGTCTTTAAGACATCTGCCTTAGGCTGGACACAACACTCCGCGTTAGTTCCCCAAAGAAAGTGCTTCGATATGGGTAACATACGTTTACGCACCTGTATCCACTCCGTGCCCTGGATCGGTTGAGGAGGTGGTTGTGGAACTCGCTGATGGGCTTGAGTATGAACCGTAGCAGTCAATTGTGCAATGAGTGCATCCTTCTCTGCTACCATCCTTTTGAGATTTTCAATCTCAATCCGGTCATCAGCGTGACGAGGAATCGGTCGATCTGGCAACGGCCCAGTGCTGCCGAAACCAGCTGCAGGTACACCCGCTGGACGTGGAGGTGTAGAATCACCAGACGCTGCTACAGATGGTCTTGGTGGCGCCGTTGAAGGTCCAGCAGCAGTTGGAGAAGTCCTTGTTCCTCTTGTACCAGACGGTGGAACTTGTGGTCTAATGGAACGTGGTGGTGTAGCCGTCCTTGCAATTCGACCACGCCGAATTGGCCCAAATGCTCTATACTGTCCTGCACTGGATGGGGAGACCTGAGGTCCTACATACGGTCCAGACTGACTAGATGGAGTTGGCGGCTGTGTAGCAGTAGAAGGCGGTCCACTAGGTACGGTCGACGGGGTAAAAGAGGTGCTCTCTGGGGTTTGGACAGGGGGTGCTGCAGGGCTAGGGATGGGAGTGACTGGTGGGATGCCCTGAGTGATCGGTACTTGCGTTTCTGGAGTACTGCCCCTGAATCGCAACCCTACGGGTACATACGAGCTATCTTCAAAATTTGCCATAATCCAAACCTAGAGGGAAGGGGAGTGTGATGGGGAGTGGAAGTGGGCGGAGGTTGAGGAGCGCGGAGGTGGAGGAGCGCTGCGTGAGTGCGGGTGGGAGGTGGAGGAGCGCTGCGTGAGTTCGGGCGGGAGGTGGAGGAGGCGTGCGTCCCTCAATTTGCATGTATGTGCGGCCTAGGTTTTGGGGGAACTCTGAGTTCACTGGCAGTGAAGCCAGGGCCATGGCGTCGTCTCCAACGTCGTCATCATCTTCTTCGTTTGAGTTCGTTTGAGGAGTCTTTGCGGTGTTGTGTTGGTGTGATCTCGAACAGGTGTTGAAGTTTTTTCGTTAATTTTTGGTTTGGATGGTGTTGGAGTACCACTTTATGGTGGTGAAGGACCGCTTTATGGAGGTATATGTCTCTGTTTTCTGTAGTTTGGATTGGGTTTTTTTAGTTCTCATCATCGAGCACATCATCGAGCTTGAGCTTATGCGCCGGATTACATGCAGCTCACGGGAAAGGAAACTGAAGCTAAACACGCACTTCGGAGGAGAAACCCTGATGCGTATATATGTGGAAGAAACGAGGCACATGATGTGAAGAAATGATGCGGTGAAGGAGACGCAATTTGGAGTTTGGTTGTGGAGGTGATGGATACGACCTTCACGTGAAAGGACCCTTCGGGGGTTGCGGGGAGGGGAGAGGTGGGGAGGGGGAGGGGAGGGGAGGTCTATCATCGACTGTAGCTTGGGATGGAGTCTTTTTCAGGCGGGCATGATCCGTGTTTCCAGTACTCGTCGTCCGTGAAGGAGAAGGCGACGATGAAGAGTTACCGCGATCGGTCTTACTCGCGCTGGCGGACGTACGGGCACAGCTGCTTTAGTGGGTTTTATAGAATCAGGTTGCTCATCGTCTTCAGCTTCGTTTTCGCTGCCACTCTGCTCCTCACTCGCGCCTCCTCTCTCATGGGCTGGAGTCGTGATCACCAGACCCCGCAAGTCCCCTTCAGGTCGCTCATTCCCGAACTCCAATTGCGTGCTCTCTGTTTTTTTCTCGCTAGGTTACAATTTGGGTCTCTTTTCCAGCGCTGGGTTGCAATTGGGGAGGTTTTTGTTTTGTTGGGTTTGTGCGCATGTTGTCTGGTTTGCGAGTTTGTGGTGTTTCTTCAGGTGGGGTGTGTTTAGTTTGTTCTTGGGAGGGTTGGTTTTTTTTTAATTGGGAATGCTGGAGTTGCAGTTAGAGCATGTGTGGTTGTTTTTGGAGATTGAGGTGGTAGTGGTGTTGATGCGCTTTCGTGTTGTCGCGAGACCCCTATTTTCAGCTTCTCGTAGCCCGATGTTTTGAAATGGGCTTTCTGCCTCGACTGACAAGGCACTTTTCTTGTTGCACTGTAAATGCAGCAATAATGTATGTCTAGTTTATTTATCTAATTTATGTCCTCGCTCCGTGTCTTGGTTCTGCTGGCTGGCTGGGAGGAGATGGTGCATAACTGTTAGTAATCTGTTTCATTGTCTTTGTGAGGCTGTAGAGCATTGAGAGTTTAAGGTGCTTGAGAAATGTAGTTTAGTGAGTGTTAGTCTTTAGTTTATGCGTCTGAGGAGTCTTGGTTACTGTTAGTCATCATGCAGTGGGCATGGCTTTTGACAACAAGGCTGATTAGAAGTGTGTTTCTAACTAAATTTCGTTTTACTTGGCCACGCGGTTCCCAGCTTTCATTCATGTCTTTAAGAACACGCTTTCAGAATGTACGTTTCGCTGAAGTGAGAAGCCGCTTGACTGCATGGTACTTATATGTACTGTTCACCTGATTTAAGCATGAAGCTCATGCCTAACTCGTTGGTCTTCTTGGGTGGCAGCACGAGATATTCAGAAGTGGGAATACATACCACTGGGGCCATTCCTTGGAAAGAGCTTTGGTACACACCCAAATCTTATCACCCTTTTAACTATTAGCCAAGTGATGCGGACTCAGTAAGTTATTTCATGAATTCTTTGTGCTAATCTTCGTAAAAGCCCTCTTATTGGAATTTTTGTGCTGACTTACAGGAACAACAATCTCCCCATGGATTGTAACAATGGAGGCTCTTGAACCGTTTATTTGTGATGCACCTGAGCAGGTTGGTGCCTTGTATTACGCTTCTTTTGCTTCTGCTTACAAGCTGAAAGTTGTTGAACGTTAGAGTTGAAAGGCGGAAGAGGCTCTTACAACTGATTATGTTGGCGGTCGCATGAACAGGATCCACCCGCACTTCCTTATCTGACAGAGAAGAAGCGCTTCACCTACGACATTCCATTGCAGGTGATTTAAATTTCCTGCTAACATATGTTGTCTCAAATACATTTTGCTCTCATCGAAGTCATCGATGACTGCAATCAAAATCCATTTCAATGTAGTAGTTGAGGCTACGTCTTTGTTTTTGGCACATGGTTGTAAATGAAAGTGTAGGTCGTAGGTAGAAGTATTTAATTCTTTCTGAATGTTTCATTCGGGATGCACTGTTGATCCTGCATCAGATTTAATTAGTACCATGTCCTGCATGTAGGTGGCACTTAAACCTGAGGGAGCATCAAAAGCTTCTGTTATTTGCAACAGCAACTTCAAATACTTGTGAGCATTTTGACTTTCACTACTTTTGTAGACATGAAGACATGCCATCTTCTGTCTTTATGGAATTTTCTATAGCCGGACGTCTCTAACCGCCATGTAGTCCCTCTAGTTTCTCAATCGATTACCCAATCTACTTTCTGTCATTTTTGCAAATGATACATGATCATGCGTATTAAAGGTAAGCAACATGTTTTTCAGGTATTGGACAGTGTGCCAACAGTTGGCTCACCACACTGTTAACGGCTGCAACCTTAACCCCGGGGACTTGTTGGCATCAGGAACCATTAGCGGACCGGTGTGCAGCCCTTACCTCTTCAGTTTTGCAACTTTCATTCATAGCCTTAGCACTTTCACTTCTTGCAACTTAGTGCTCAGTTGTATTCAATAGCACATTCTCAGTGATCTGCCTCCATGTAGTTCGTAAATACAGCTTATGTTTATGAAGATGTCCATCTCGATTGAAAGAAAGAAACAAGATTTTAAGGAGTTGGTTATGAACAGGATGATGGAAGCATGGGCTCTATGTTAGAGCAGTCGATGGGAGGGAGAAAGGATATCATGCTAGAGCATGGTGGCTCCCGCAAATTTTTGAAAGATGGTGACGAAGTGGTCATGACAGCCGTTTGTAAGGTATTTTAGAACAAAATTTGAAGATTAGAAGGCTTCTTCGTCTCATTACAAGTAGATGCTAACTTTTCTTTTGATATCTTCCCTCAATCGTTTTTTCCTAGTTGTTTGTTTATGCACAAAGAATCTAGTGAATATCAAGACTTTCTAATGCTGGGCATGCATTGCAGGGCAATGGATTCAATGTGGGTTTCGGAGCGTGCACAGGAAAGATCTTACCAGTGAAGGTGTAAAGCCACATGTGGCCTTGAGTGCATTCTAAAACACAGCTTTGAAACTCTTTGACTCATACTAGGGTTAAATGTTGATTAGGCCATCGGCACTGTGGCCAATTCACTACATGAAGTAGCTAACACAGTAGACGAGTCAAAGGTAATCTAAAACCTCGCTTGGGTACAGTGTTCGCAATTTAAATTACATATTTTCACATCATTTGCAAGGTTTTCATTTGTGCGTTTGTCTGATGGATTCGATTCATTGATAAGCCCTGAGTCTGGTTTCTGGTGATCTGCAGGCTGGTTCACTTACGTTCAACTTTGAGCCCTTTCTTGACAGTATTTTAGCAGAGGATCTTGGATCAGCAGGTAAGTGAAAGTTTTTTTGTAAGTGTTCAACTGTCTCGTATTAAGATTGGCATTGAATTATAAGGTGGATGATGGGCTGCAGTTGCAGTTTTGTTTGGATCGCCAAGCTGCTTTAGGAGACCGTTTAATGTGTAACGCTTAGGCTCACCCAAGACGACAGTATTTCTCTTCTAGATTTTGATGATTTGATTATTTTAAGTTGTGTTTGATTAGCGTCTTATTTTCCAGGTGTTCAAGAATGTCCTTTTCTTCATGGTCGAACAAAGTGGTAAAGTGGATATGTTCTGCACTCTTTGATCCTGTTTTCAACACAACTGTGTCCATTCTTGTCATAAGCTTCTCGAGCCAGTGCAACTTCAGTTGTCAATCTTGTTGTGAGCTCCTTTTCGAAGTTAGGAATCTTACGGAACAAAGATGTCCCTGCAGAGTTGTCATCTTCTGAGTCTTGGAGCGCGTGTTGGAGCATCATTAGTCTGAGCTTTTCCATCAGAGGGTACGTTTGGCTGGCTGGATTGTCGATGTATGTGAAGACGGGCTGATGCTCCACAACTCTGACTAGGTCAGTTTCAACAGATAGCGTGTCGTTCAGATTTTCAAGCAGTGTCCTCCTCGCAACTTGGCTGACGATGCTCTTCACTGTCGCTCGCATTGTTTCCTCTAGATGGCGGAGATCAATTGCTTGGCAGAGCCCCACCAATTGGTAGCAAATCGATTCAGGTTTTATAGCGATGTGAATCTTCTAGCAAATTGTGATCCCGTTGTTTAGAGTGTGAAGGAACTGATTGTTTGATTATGAGGATCGTCATTTCACGCTTCCTAAACCCTAATTTTTAAATGTAAGCAACTGTTACATTTGATCTATTATACATCTGCGTCATTGTTACATTTGATCTATTATACATCTGCGTCATTGTTACATTGCATGAATATGGAATGTACACTTGTATGTGTTTTATGGGCAGGAAATCTACCATATGTTTACACTTCACTGATTCTAAATCTACCATATTCTATCATGTCTCCAACTCTAAATCTACCCTGTAGCTACATGAGCATTCAGTCAGAAATCTACAAATATTGAATATTCCACCTCCAAAATTTAACAGAGAAGTGGATTCATGTGCAATTTTAAGAATTATTTCATGCAAATTTTATATGCAATTTATATAAAATTTATATAAATTTTACATTCAAAATTGTACTTATAATTAATGTTATTTTTATAGTACACAGGATAGTAGTTAAATTGACAAAAGATTTACAATTATTTTGTATAAATGGCTAGCTTGTTATATTCAACAGTAATTTTTTACAGAATTTATATAAAATTTACTCCATCAGACTTTCCTGATGTAGAGGACCTGTGTTATTGACGCTTCTCCTTCAAATTATTTTCAACCGGGTATGCATCGTTTTAATAAAACACTGTTCATGATTAGGGTTTCAACATAGTCGTGTTGACTAGGGATCAGTCACTTCCTGGTGACGGAGGCAATACAGTATCCCAAAATTTAGGGTTTAAATATGTATTATAATTAGTCTGAATTACGCTATATTCCCGGATCGATATAGTATGTCGTTTCAAATGGTGTCTAGAATTGGTGTTTTTAATTTGCCTAATTCCGGTCTCAAGATGATCCGGATTAGCGTCTGAGTTGGTGAGCAAGCAATGCTACAAGGGTGATCATTGGGAGACATAAATAGTATGATATTCGAATAAAGCGAAGTCGGCATTCCAGTTTCATATTTTTGCAAACAAAATGCCAATGGATTGGCTACATATAGAGGTGTCTACAAGTTGTCTGCAGTTTTTCCTAGGGTTTGAACGTCACTGAATGCCGTGACGACCACATGATCGACTTATGGCGTTGTTGTGTGGGAGGCAGAGCGCTGTCGAGGATAGAGCAACCAACTTCCGGCTCCGGGAACATTAGAGGAACCGAGTGCTTGAAAATTTGCTCAATTTGAACCCACTGATGGCCTTCGGAGCATTGTGCTCCCAATTTATTTGACTTCGTCCTCCACGCCACATCCGCCTTCCCTGAGCTACGACCACCGAAGGATACTTGTCATGCAGAACCGACACAATTTTGCCAAATGATATTGGGTCACACCCCTCGTCTCTAGGAACGATTGGCTCCAGGGGTACTTTTGTGCAAACAGCGGCAGATTTTCCTTTTTTCCGACCCCGTGTCTGGACATGTAAGCTCTCCGCGGGCTATCAATGGCGGGGAGGAAGTGCCTCGAAATCGGCTTCCCAGTCTGATAGTGCTTGCGGCAATAAAAACTGCATCATGTCCGAGGAGTTCGTTGTGGGCGTAGGAGTAGTGGTATTCGATGGCGTAGGGTTATAACCACATTCCGGGACGTCCGTGTGCTGCTTAGACTCCATGGCATGCTGTGAGGGAATGACGTTAGCTGCAGGAAGAGTGCGTGTTGGCGGAACTTGTACGGGCCCTACAGGACTGGGAGATTCTCCCATGGCGATGACACTGGATTTTTTGGGTGGACAACCTCCTTCGTCTGGTGTTGCAATGTCTTCATGAGACTTCTTTTGTGCAGAAGGCGGAGGCGACGAAGTTTGGACGTTGTCCGGCGTAGCCGCTGTTGTAGTAACTGCCGAATGAGGCGACAAAATAACCGTGTTGTCGCTGCGAGATGGCAAAGCTATGACAGAGCACTAAAGTGAGTGACGGTGTCGGTGCGATGAACATAATAGGATGCAATATAAGGTGGAACGGAATAGACACGTAATATACAACTGACATGATCTCGGTGGAGAACTCTTGTCCATCTTCTCTGCTATGGTATGTTGTTCATCAGATTCTCTAGTTTGCGACGCACTTCTCTTGATCATGGCTATAAGCTCCTGTATGGCTGTACGGGTGCTGCTTACGTCGGCGTGAATAAATTCTTAGCGACTCCCCATAGCCAAGGCAGAGTCCTCGCAATTGATCATCCTCAATTCAAGAACCTGTAACTGTGCTTTTGCTTCTAGTTCACGCTCTGACTCAAACTAATTTCTTTCATATTCTGATGGTCCGTCATGGTGTACAGGACGCTTGTACCGAGTATGATCAAGATTCTGAAGGCAAGCAACGGGAAAGACATTAGAAGTCGAGGTAAGTGCGTGACCTGACCATATTCTAACAATAACATGCTGAATTTGGTTATAAAATTGGATCATTGCGTGCACAATGGGTTCACAAGAAGCACTAGTAGGAATCCGGTCCTGGGCGCTGTCCCTGTAAATGACACTGTGTCCGTTCTGTGCCTTTTGAGGCACTTCAAATGCGCAAGTAAAATTTTGCCAAACTTGGGAGTCACTGTAGTGCCGTGTCAAGCATACATCGAATTGGGTGTTTTACGCTGTGAAAAGTTCATTTACAAGTTACCATGTCGACTCCCACCCGTGGCTTGCATGTTCGCCGCTCAATTGTTATCTGGACACCTTCATTAATCTATAGATCTTATAAAATACTTGGTGCATGTGCTGTCCTCGTTATCTTCGACCTGCAGTTCCCGCTGGAACATTTCAGTGACTCCACGGAATTTACGATGTATCTCTGCTCAGATGGTTCAGAGTCTATAAAAGAAGGAAATATGATTGTAGATTTGATTTTAAAATCTTTGTCAACCTTATGTTCTCTGTTTGGTCATCCCTCTACTGCATTGTAGTGATTACTACCGGGTGTACATTTTATAGATTCATCCTTACATGACCCGGTTATGGTAGCTAATCTACGTCGACACTCACATAGAATTGGTATCATTACTCTTCAAGATACACCTCATTACAGTGGTACCCTTTATGTTCACTCACATGTGTTTGTAAAAAGCGTTCTAGTTCATGATGTTGTATTCCACGTCATAAATATTTAGTGAAACACGTGCTGAAATACATAAATCTAGACGTCCTTCACTCCTTTCTTTTGTACAATAAAAAAATGGGTGCTTGACTCTTAAATATTTCAATACAAACGTACTATAACGCTAGTTATTGCAAATCAAAGTACTGATTTGCGAACACTTGAGATGACTAATGTTACCCCTATACACATGTGGTTCACTGTCCAGAGTTTCTATTTTCTGCTGTACACCTAAGAATTACACTCAAAGTAATCTACCTTATCAATAACAACACTGAAACTAAGTACTCTTCTCTCCACTCTTCATTCAGTTTGCTCTAACTTAGTTTTTCTTACGCTTGAAACAATTGCTTCAGTCATTGGCATTATGTTTTTTGGAACTGTTCCTTACCTCCCATTGTAGTGTACATCGCATGCCTTCTTCTTGCTCTTTGTAATTACACTTGTCTTTCCTATAGGTTCTCATCAGAGTGATGGATAAAGAGGCTGTACTGTCTTGGCTTGCAGAAGTTAATCGTCTCAAGCGAAGATATAAGCTTGAACATCCGAATGTTCCCGCTATCGGACACTTCGTAATGTTCTCCAATGAATTCCGTTGGAATAGCGATTGCCACGAGGAGATGGTGTAGCTCGGCAACGCATCCGGTCTCCACTCTTTTGACTATTTTGACAATGAGCACGCAGTTCGGGACCGTCAAGGAAGTTGCGGCACACATCCAGCACTGGTCGAAAGGAGCGTCGAAGGAAGAGGTCACCGAAATCAGACATTATGGGGACATTCTCCGGAGCACTCGACCTACGACGACTCTGCTTCTAGCCCGCAGTCAAGTCTCCTTCCCGAGAGCATTGCCAGTAACGAATTCCAGAGAAATCACTTTGTCCCCTTGTATCGTCGTTGGCAATGCCTGCTTCTTCTGAACACTCCGTGAACAACACAAACTTTGTAAGTAAAATCTTTACATTGATAGACACTGTAAACCACTTGAATCTCTCTTCACTGCCCGCTATTGTTTTTTACGGCTACCGAATTAGTAAGTGTCACTTTTTTAAGAAGCACCTTAGATAGTCGAAAGATGACACCATATCTCACCCTCATCTTACCGGAGTTAGTTCATCTACTGTCAAAATTAATTACTCGGCTTTTAGCTCTTACAGGGTTGTATTAGTGGCTCTCACTCTCTCACATGACAATCTTATTATTTGTTTTGATACACTACTGAATATAAATTAAGGTTCTCTGTATATCACAATTTGTATGTGAACACAGAAATCATATTATCTCCATAGGAATACGACGACTAGTTTACGTTAGCTGGACATTAGAAGTTATACAACTCTTATGTACTTGGTTTTCCTGTAACAAAACGTTAAATGCAAAACAAAGAGGAGCGTACTGTTTCCATGCTGTTACTTCATTCCTCTGTATTGCTCACACAGCTCGTTGGTGAATGCTTTGAAGAAATACAGTTGCATGTCTTCATTCATCTAATCAGTGACACACTAACACTCGGATGTGCACCTCATTTTTAACATTGAATAGTTCTTCCCATCTTTAAATCTTTAGGTGAATCGTATCTCTCTATATTACAGGCTCGCTTTTGGTATTTTTTGATATTGTAGCTATGTCTGAACAAAAGGCATGCTAAATATGAAGGCACCTTTCATCATTTATATTGTACACCTTTGCGGTAAACACGCTCTTGCCACCATTGCACCACCATCAGACCAATCATTCTTTGTGTGTCTTCTTACCTCCTTACTCTCAGTCAATCCCCGATCACTACATCTTCCAAAATTACATATGTTATTTATCAACACCGCACACCTGTAAACTCACACACCTCATTGTCCACAAACGGCCACTTTCCTTACACCCCCTTACATCCGCGCACTCACAGTTACTATTGTTTAAACCTAGTAATTTGGTTTATTCAATTTTTATCTATTTATTCCGGTCAGTTCTTCGCCACTCATTTGACTGATGGTAATCATCTAACTAAGATTGAAATCAGGTGAAAGGGTTGTAATGGGTAAACTCACCTTCATGTTCGTCCATAGCTTCGAGGCAAACCTTAATTGAGATTTCTTCACTTCATTGCTTCTTTGCAATCATCCCTCCATCTTCCAGAAACACCTTTTCAATGATACGTTTAAAACTATACATAGCTTTCATAGATGACAAATGAGATGATTTGTCTTAAAATTGAAGTAGGAAATGGTTTACCAATCTTCATCAAACATTCCATGTTTAAAAATATAAAACTCAAAACATGATCCATCATGTTCATCTCGGCAGGTATAACAAAATTGAATCTGAGAGAACCCAGTTTATTACAAATGTGGATGCATTGAATACAGATGATCTGATGGAATACACTCAACACAATGAAGGTTTAGGGTCGGCCTTCAAAAATAAACCATTTGAAAATCACTTATAATACTTGAGATTCTACGCACAATCAATTTAGGGTTATCATAATGGACGGACGGGGCAAAAAATTGTCGTCTTGTCACGTAACGGACGTGACGGAGGATTTTTTACCTAACTATCAGACGCGCGTATCGTACGAGCTCCCCCGCGCGAGTAAAATTACTGTCGTCACAGTTTACTACTGTTTACCATGGGTGGCGCCTGTCGTCGCGTGCGAGCGCGTATCTGCGCCTGCTTGCGTCCGTCATTTGTGGTTGATTGCGCCCGTCGTCTGTACTTGCGTGCGCGCGTCATCTGCAGTGATCGCGCCCGATCAGGGTGGCCCGCGCCCGTAACATACCGCTCTCGCCCGAAACTCTCCCGCCGAGACCCGTGCGCGCCCGTAATCATACCTGCCAGGTACCCTGTCTACGAGAACCGCGTGCGCGCGTAGGATCAATCTGCTCGCGCCTGTACCAGGGTGCGCGCGCCCACACAGTCGTTCCCGTGCGTATAAAATGCCACCCCCCTCCTCAGATTTGCACCTCCCTACTTTGTGCATTTTGCCTTCAACAGCCCAAGGGTAGCTGATTGCTTAGTGTTATGGTGGGTTTCATTACAATCGCTCTACTGTCCAACATGAATTTCAATGCATGTAGTTGTCAACAAATCAAGTCGTACATGAGTTTAACGAATGGTGCAACTCCATTGGGCACCGCACAGCGAAGGGACACAATTATTTGGTCAATGTTGGAGCGTCTCCGGAAATTGATCAAGTTGTTTGAGGATTGGGTCTCTCGTTGAGACAAATTGGTGGCATACGCGGAGAATGGACGGCCTCTGCCTCCAACCCAAGCAACTGTTGAAGAACTTGATTGTGAGATTGGCGATCTCATCAAAGAACTGAAGAAGGAGATGGCAATACTTTGTGTTCCCAATATTGTCTCCACTGCTCAAATGAACCATTTCGAGACGCACTTGAAAGACTTAGAGGACCGGTATCTAGAGTGCATGGCACTGTAATTGACATTACAATGAAGTGATATATTTACAAAATAAATAAAGTTCTTTGTTTACCCTGAATTTGCAAGTTATTTTTTGTTTATTTTTGATTTTTAACGGTGTACTAGTTTGTGGTGGCGCTCGTTTTTGGTAACACGCGCGCCCGTCCTAGAACAGTGCTCGCGCCCGTTCATTCAGCTATCGCGCCCGAAGGTTGTGGTTGCGCCGTTACAGTTCTGATTGCGCTCGATCTATAATCGCGCGATGACGACGATATCGTCGCGCGCGCCCGTTACATACTCGGACAAAGTCCGCTCGCGCCCGTTGAAGACTGGGTCGCTACCCACGCACACGCGTAAAAATCCGATTTCGCCTGTACCATACCCGCCATGGTATCTGCTCTCGCCCGTTGCTACCCGCGCAGGCGCGGAAGCATACACGGCCGAGACCATGCCTACAATGCCCGCGCTCGCGCGTAGGGTCTCTGCTCGCGGTCGTAGCAAAATGCTCGCGCCCGTCCCCTAGCGCCCGTGACTATAAAAAGGCGCTCCGCCCCCCCTCCCCCCCCCCCCCCATTTTGCACCACCCCCCTTCGAGCACCTTGCCTTCAACAGCCTCCGGGTAGCTAATTGCTTGGTACTCAGGTAGGTCCGAGCACATTGACACGTCTACGCACTTTCACTTGAAATTTCTATAGTGGTTGTGTGGTAAATTTGAAAATCTTGTAAGTGTTTATAATTTGTAAATGTGATTGAGGTGTTGGGGTAATTGTAGGTTTTTAATTTTGCGCTTTTTGAAGACTGTGAAGAACGATCTACCTTGAGCTTAGATGGAACAACAACGACAAAATCCGCCCTCGGCGGCTCAACAGAGGAAGCGGGAAAAGGATGAAGGACAGATAAGGCATGGAAACAACCATCGTAAGAGGGTTCACGTCCTAACGAATCCTGCAAAGCTCGCATTTCATGGGTGGGAAGCCGTATTGCAACCGTGGACTTTAGCTATGTGTGAGGAATTCATTAAATGGTGCCACATTGGGAAGTATTTCCCGTTGCATCGCCATAGTCACAATCGTGCTACAAACAAGGCGAACATGAAATGGTGCAAGAACCGTCAGTTTCGGTCAACGGTGTTTGGAGGTGTACCAAGTTATATTCAAGAAGGAGATCAACAAGAGAAACGAGATTCCACTCTTTATTTGTAGAATGGTATATGCCAAGGTTGCTCTTCAGAGGGAGGTGGATTGGAAGACCATACGGTTCACTGGGGCCATCAAGGAGCGTCCTCGAGAGATGGCTATACCAAGAGGGGTTCTAACATTTCCACGGGCGACCTGGCCATATTGGAATAATCCCGAGGAGAGAGGTGCAGTAGTGCCACTTGTGTGGAGTTCTTCTGAAGAAGATAGTGATTCTGATGGTATGCCAACACGTCCCCCTCAGTTGCAGATAAGAGCGGCGGCTGCAGCTAGAATCACACGGCTTAAAAAGAAGGACCCTGTTCTGGCTGCGTGTTTGTCGACGAGGAATCGTGCTCTGCCAGCAAATCCTAGTGGGGGGGATATTGCTGATCAGACTCCTCTAGCAATCGTTGGGGGCCCAGGCAATGTTGATGTAGCTCCTCTTGCATCAAATCCACAGATTGTGGGCCCGAGCAATGTAAGTGAAGATGAGGACGCTAGGTTTGCAAATGAGTTGGAGGCTAGAATAACAGAGGATGATGCCCAACACGAGTAGGGCGACACATTGCTTATTCAACTCAATGCAAAAAATGGGATAATTGCTGAGTTGGAGAACACAATCCAATCATGGTGCTTGAAGCAGAGAGGGTGAATAAGATTATTCAGAGGCAGAATGAAGAGATTGAGCAACTTAAAGCTGCCTGGAATCCGATTAGAGTACCTGATGAAAGCCATGTTCCACTCCCTAGTAGCCCTAGAATGAATGAGGCTCAAATGAATGCCATCATTGATTCGTCCACCCACGGTGTGTTGGAAGATACCCCAGTTTGAGTTACCCGTAGGCCTATGATTCCATTCGCATCAACGAGTCAAGTGATGCACCCCCCCCCCCCACCAGCAGCAAGTCATGTTTGTGGATTCTCAAGAGACGCAAGATTCTTTGTCATTTCCGCTGCCAGCAATTCCTCCCATGGTCCCTTCTGTACCTGGTGCCTCTGAATTGCAAGCTACCAACGAGATGCTCAAGACGTATCTGATCCAGATGAGCAAACAATACTACCAATGGAAGATTGCATGCATTCTGAACGTTGACCGTCACAGATAGATGTACAGTGAGTTTCAAAAGATTGACCATGACTACCTCAAGACGAATTCAAAGAGGGAATTTGGACTTACTTTGTGGGCACATGAGGATGATATGTTTCCTGACGACTTACCAATGGACGGTAAGAATATAGATTGGATGAAAGCAGGGTGGGAGTACAAGACCGCAACATCCAATGAGAAAATCGCGGAGGGGGCAAAGCCAAGATTGCTCTGGCAGAAGCCACATATGTATGTGTTGGATGGAACCAAGTGCCCCATTTGTACCAATCCATTTGGGCGAGAGGGAGGCTGGTCATTGGGATCCTATCAATGCATGAATCATCCATTGTGCTTGATTTCCCATGCCATGATACGTCGGTGGTGTGCAATATGTAAGTCCCCCTTCCACAAGCGTTTTTATGAGCAGTTCGGCTTGGAGACGTACATGCCACCGCATTGGGAGCAAAATGAGGAAAACACTCCTGAGTATCCGGACAAGTGGGGTGAGGACTTGATTTGGAATTGGCTTATGAGAAAGCACGCGACCTACAAGAATGAAATGAGCACGAAGTGGAGATGGGACACAAATCCTAAGGATATTGTAAGGATTTGCCAGAATGTCACATGAGGCGGGACCGTAGAAGAAATTGAGGGAAGGATTAATTTCTTTTACCAAACGCTTGGTGGGTACTGGGATGAAGAAAACAAGACATTCCAATTCGGGACTCATCCTCAAGGATTTAAGTGGAATTCCAAAGGGAAAAAGGTCGTGGATCATGACAAGGAGTTGCATCAAATGACCGAAGCAGAACTCTACATCCGCAGTGCCTTGAACATGGAAGAATCCAAATGGATGAACCTGTTCAAGGGCGAAGCTTTGGATTTCCTATGCGAAGAACATAGTCCCGAGACCTTTAAAGTGCTCCGTCGAATGCGGGAGACCAGCTTCATGGAAGTAGTACTTCGAGCAGATGGCCCAGCTAAGAGAACTCGTTCTGCCAAGCGGAAACTCATCGTTGGGGATGGGGCAGAAAGTAGTGCAGCGGGTAGCTCTCGTGCACGACATGATGAAGGTGGATTGAGTTCCTCAGCACGTGACGTCATGGAGATCAATGAATGAAGACTACGTTTTTGTAAAAGGATATCAGAATATAAATACGTGTAGAAGGCATAGGGAATTAGATTGGTTTAGGGTTACGTTGATACGTTTAATGTTTGTTAAACTGAAACAATGGATGTTAATTTTCATTCCAGATTTGTTCATGATTTCCAAGACTATATTCTTCTCCTTGCATAGGTCCCGTGTTTTTTTGGTCGCCAAACATGTCGTTTATTCCATCATTTGTCTCATCTCCCTTCCATTGTATGATATATGTTTATATAATTCTGGTGCACACAGAAATGTTTTGCATGGATATTCCGTGGACGTGCTAGACTATTTCTTTCCTCACTTTATTCTACACTTAGAATAATTCATGTACCATTTCATTCCATTTATATTCGTCATTTAAATATGAGATTGAATGTCCACATGAACCTCGAGAGGGATCCGGTTTTTCCTGCCACCATCCAGTTCCGATTCAAGAATATGATGGATCACATGTTCCAAGTTCTTTACGTAAAACTCTGAATTTTATGGTAAGTGGATTTAAAGTGTACACTTGCCTATATGCACGTGCGTGTTTACACGCGCCCGTAGTGCGTGCGCGAGCGTGCGGGCACGCCGGCCTCCGCCCCCTCCCGACAAAAACACTTTGTTCTCAACAAAGGAACGCGCCCCTACGCGCGCGCGCGAAGTGCTCGGGCCCGTCGAACCACGGGCGCGCGCACTGCCTCCGGAGCACTGAAATAATTTTCTCCCTGGGAAAGTCTCGACGGAGTTGTACGCACCCGTTGTTGCACGCGCCCGAGTGCTTGCGCCCGCAGCACACGCGCACGATGCTTAGGATTTGGGAATTCCAGATTGTTAGTGTTTCTAAATTCCGCAGATGTCCACTTGCCCGAAATGATGGCGCCCGAAATGATCGCGCCCGTAGACGCATGGGCGCGAGCCACAACGTCCAACCTCCGTTTTCTAGAACTCAGCATGATTTTGGCCTCCTCCGCGTTGCGCGCGAGCGTTACAGATCTCCCACCTGTATGCACTCGCCCATATGTTCTCGCCCGTATTCCAGCACTTCATACTCTAGCACTTTCTAATCTTGACCCGTCATGCTTAATTATTATCCGATGCCTCTTCAATTTAGACTCTTGATCCCATGCTTCTTCCATTTGATTATCTCTTCCATTTGTTTTTCCTTATTTCTTTACAACTCTTCATGACCCTACTCTCTTGAATTTGTTTAATTTTTTTTTGTAGTTTAATATTCTTCTTTCATCTGATTACCGCTTCCGACTGTTTATATTTATATACCTGATCCCACCACTCTCCCATCCTATCCTTTTATTTTTCTCTGAGATGAATACCCTCTTTAATTTGTTTATTTTTTTTGTTTAACATTCTTCTATCATTTAAATGCCTATTCGATCTGTTTACTTTTACACTTCTAGTTCTACCAATCTCCCATACTATCCGTTTATATTTCTTCGTGGTCCATACTCATTTTTTAAATTTTTTTAATTTCATTTTCTTCTCTTTCAATAATTGGGGGTTTTTATAGAGTTGTGCGCGCCCGTTCGATCGCGCCCGCCTGACCGCGCACGCCCGTCCGATCGCCCCCGTATTTGCACGCTGGGGCGTGCCAGAGGCTGCGCACTTGGGCCCGACTACACTCGCGTGCACATTGTCGATTTCGCGCACACCAAACCACGCTCCCGCGCGTTTGCCTGTGCGCGCGCGCCCTCATTTCACCTGCCAGCGTGCACACCCCCAACTGCTTGCGTCCAACAGCTCGCCTCCGACTGCTTGCGCCCGTCTGCAACGAGGCCACATGCGCGCGCGCGTGCATTTGCGACCAAATTAACGGTGTAACAGTAATAGTTTATCCCATAGGTTTAGGTAAATTTGTCCCAGGTTAACTTAAAAGGAATTACCTTCCACAAAGTGAGCAGACACATAGAGAGCATGTCAACGACTTGCTCCAGTTGTCAGGCATATGTGAATGGAGTGGGTCGTTAACAGGCTTTACATGTGTCACAACCTGAAATCTAAATAGGATGCTCAATATTTTTTTAAAATTTTAGCCTTCATTGGAATGAAGGTTCAATTCCATAGGATAGTAATTCTATTTGATTATTTTTTGTTTTGTCCTTTCAATATCATGGCTTTTCACTTCGTTGTGCGTGCCCCTTCGATTGTGCGCGCCTGCATTCGCGAGTTGGAGCGCACTCGGGTTTGCCCAGTTCCGCTCGACAACGCTCGTGCGCGCATGTTTGATCTTGCGCGCACCGCCTTGCGCTCGTGCGCTTCCGCCCTCGCATGCTCGCGTCCGCCTACGCTCATGCGCACCCGCCCTCGTGCGCTCGCGCCCGCCTGCGTTTGCGCGTGCCAGCCCGCGATCGCGCTCGGCAGCTAGCGAACGCGCTCGCCCGCCTACACTCCAATGCATGGTCCATTGCTTGCGAGCGTCCTCCTAGACCCACCGGTCGCGCTTGTGCGCGCTTGATCTCCGCGTTGCGCAGGCACGTCCATTGGATCGCGCCCGTTTGCTTGCGCGCGTCCTGACAGCACGCGCCCAACTGAGGGCAGCAGTATATATACTGCCCCCTTGATTTGACATCCACCTTACCTCCTTGCGTGTTTCATATCCTGGGTCTCCGTGAGGGTTCCTTGCTTGAAACTAGTAGCTTGGGGAGACACTTGGTTTAGTTGGGGAGAATGTAATCAATTTGTCAGGCATTTATCAGACATACTAAATTATACTCCCTCTGTCCCAAAATAATCTTCCTGTTGGCTTGCATTTCTTGTCCCAAAATGATCTTCCTCGTAGATGGATGAAATTTATTCGATGATTTCTGAAATTTTGGATGAAAATTAGAATATTTTGGATGAACATTTGGATAATATGGATGAATGTTCCAAGAAGAACCAAGGAGGCTAAGGAAATGAGTGGCTACCGGTGCTCCTCAAAAATGGCCAAAAAATCCCACTTTTCAATGCTCCAAACCTACACTTTTAAAAGGATTTTTAAACTCAAATTTTTGAGGAATGATAGAGTGCACTAAACTCTACTTCTAGCTCAAAAATGATTTCAAAATTGTCATTTTCAACCTTAATCCAGATCATTTTATCAAACAGGAAGATCATTTTGGGACGGAGGGAGTATCAGATAATAACCTTCAGTTTCTACTAGGTGGATCGGTGAATCGCTGTGGATGCGTTGCTTGCACGTGGCCAGACCTTCGGCGTTAAATATGTGTAAGAAGGCTGCGTTGCCGGGGTTGTCGAGGCTGTATAAGGGGGCTCCGTGCGCATCGATTATGCTTTGCTCCGGAGCAGGTCCTGCAGTGGTGCCTAAGAGACCACTTCTTCACTAGCCGTTGGAGACGAGGCAGACTCCGCCGAAAATGCCCCTGTTTGGGGTGGTGTATGTGCAGCTGTCTTGTTCGAGGCCAATCCTATCTCTTGGAGGAGGTATGTGATTCTTGATATACTGCAACAGAATTGCAATTTTTGTGAGTTTTAAGGAAACAAATGGGGAGTGTAGGTTTAGAATACTTACGTGGCTTCTTCCGCTTTTGCTGTTGGGTGTTGATGCGCTCTCGTTCCTCAATACTGGGTCTTCGTGATGCCGTATTAGGTGTCGTGGGCAGTGGTTTGCCTTGCTCTTCCCGGCAGCCACGGTTTTTGGTCATGCCGAAGGTGTCCAAGGGTCTGGTCCATGCAGATGTGCTTGCTGATATGGCTGGCCTTTGGTGCTGAGAAGTCAAGTTCTTCAGCCTAGGTTCAGTGGTGACGAGAAGTGGAGGATGCTGTAAGGACTTGAGCAGATCTTGTGCAAATGGTGATGTGTGCTTCTCGGAGGTGAGACCGCGTTCTTCGGTACTCTTCTCTCTTCTGCTACCGGTGTGTCTTGCTGCAGTGTTGACCAGAGCTCGGGAATCTTGCTGGTGTCGATGTCGATGCGGTGTCTGATGTTGTCTGAGGCGCGGCTCTAACTCTATGGTGTTCTGTGTCTGTGCGCTGCTAGGAAGGGGAGATCTACTGTCTACACAAGGAATGTTACATCGGGAGTTCAGAGAGGCAAGAGAGAAATGAAGCAGAGTAGCTAGTAGAAAGGATAGGAGTACAGAGGGGAGCCTGAGCTCCTGGTTGTGATCTGCAATTTTCGAATGAAACGGAATTTCCGGATCTGGGAGACTGGTTCGGAGTTTGCAGTAGCTTGGGTCCTTGGTTCTTGCTTCCCCTCATACTTGTGCTTACTATGGCTGCAATAGGACTTACAAGTTTGAGTGTGTAGGATTAGAGTGCCAACAAGAGCCTTAGCTCATCAGAATGCTCCTCTCTGAAAACACACACAAACCGCAAGTCCGACAACAAATCAAGTATCACAAGCCGTGTATCCCAGTCCAACACTTGATGGAACCTCTCCTGCGTACTAAGCTATCTCCTGTGTGTGTGAGATGCGCTTGCAAGTCCAGCTGCCTTGCCGGCCACACATCCAGCAGTAAGCCAAACTCTTACCTCTCCCCCTCACCGGAACCTACGGAGCGCTCAGTTCCTCATCGTCTCGTTCGTTCCTCCGAATTGGGATTTTAATCTTGTGTACCGACAATGAGAGTGACAATACCTTTCCTTAGTGGCAATGGTATGGAAATTATCGCTACCATCTATATACTAGTAAGACATATTCTTATTATCCCCTTTGTAATACATGTCATAATATTGTTGGATATTTTATAAGGTTTGTTTATACTGTTGTAGTAGATAACTAACCTTTAATATTTTTCATTTCCATATACATAGATTCACTAGTAGAAATGTGAAAAAAAATGACAAGGTTAATGACGCGTTGCTAAGTCATTTTGGTCACAGGTCTCAGAAAATGACATTCAATTCAAGTCATAACAGACCTCTCGTTCATGCCGACAAGTCATTTACAAAACTTGTTATCTCATGCAGTAAGATAAAGGCGGGTATTTTCGTCAGTTTAAGCCATTCAGCGTATATGGGATTGAGAAAATTATCAAGGTAAAATTTACACAAATAGATGTTAGGCTATGAATCACAAATCTAATTTTTTAATTATTTTTCCAGAGATTTATCAAATTTTCATGAATATTTGAAGTGCAAGAGTGTAGACCATTATTTCCGTGAGTAGGCATGTGCAAAACAAAGATTCTTGCATCGAGAACATGATAGGTTGTTATGAAATCTGCTAAGTGGGGTAGTCAGGTGCTGTTTGCTTGCATATTGGTGCTTTGATAGGGCATGGAAGTAGAACCGTGACGGGAATACCCATCTCTACCTTAGACGCACTCCGTGGGCTCTTTTCTAGTCCCGAAAGGAAGCACTATAATGGATGTGTACCTCTTTCTCTTTGGTTCTGGAATCCTAGCGTATTCGTTGATATTTTCATCTCAGATGATGTCAAGTATATGCACATTTTTATAATGTACACGTTATGATAAGTATTCACCAAAATGATAAACATGATTTTGGGTTTTGGATTTCCTGTTTTACGATTCAACTACTCATTCAATGACACGTGTCAAATAGTTGACGTCGTCAACGAAGCAATGGTTTGACCTAGCACAACCACATGGTCGGCCGAGAGTATGCCACTTGTAAAAATCAAATGTCAAGTTTTTTATTTATTTAATAAATACATGGTGCTTAGATTCGGTTCCGGGTGTTGTCGACCCACAAGAGGAAGCCGGACGCCTCCGCGGGCGACGGCTTCCCTCGGGCAGCCCCCTCCTCCAACGCCCCAAGACCCCTTTTGTCACGCTCCAAACTTAGTCGCTCGTTCCTCACAAGTCCAAGTCCGTCGCGGTGCTCCTATTTACCTGTAAAACAACAAGTCCCACGAGTTAGCTTACTCCGGGGTGCGCTCCAACGAACCCCGTCGCCTAACTCCCTCATAGTACCACTCACTTAGCCAGACTCTCTAAGACTAACTAAGTCTAACCCTCGCGACCCGCCCAAGAGACAACTCCTGGGTGCGAGTGAGGCGCCTTAAGCCTTCGCTAGCCAAGACCCGCTCTTATCTAGCTCCGGGACCTTAACAAGCTCCCACCTCAACCATTCGTCACTCGTCACTCAACTCGTGACGCCCAGTCCGCTTTAGGCCCAAGGCCAAGGTCCGCCCGCCGACCCCAACAAGGGTCATCCCAACCGGCGTCAACCTAAGACATTGCTCACCCACTCCGGGGTGAGCCACTATCCTACTAAGTCACGGTCACTACTCCGGGGTGCCCTCTTAGTCACAGTGTGTCTCTAACTTATGGTCGTGACACCCTCCCCTCACAAGAAGAAGGGGTGACGTCCCCGTCACGCACTAACCTAGTTCCTCGAGGCAATTACTTCCTCTTATGGAACTTTACATTGTGGTTCAGTGATTCTCTTTTCTAGTCTAACCTAAGCCTTTTCTAACTCCGCTCGTTACTTTGCCTTGCCATCGCAAAACCATACTTCAAGTTAAGATTGACCCTCGAGAGGATCCCCATCCATATGGTGGATTTACAAGGCCATGGATTTGGCTTTAAGGGATCCTTTACACACTCATAGGTGCTTTTCTGGAGTCCCGTTCCTTCTTCACCACTTGGACATGGGAGCGACCCATGCGTCGCGCCAGGTGCGACTCGAAGGAGCGCAAGCGCCACCAACTTACTTGGCCAGTAGTAAGCACCCTCTTACAAGAACTAACTTAGTTCCCCTTCGAGAGCTTCTACTTCTGTGGCGTCCGATCTATTGTTTTTCCAAGCTTCGTATCTTTGCTTCGGTTCTTCCGTTTTGTTAGCAACAAGGAGAGTGGAGATAAGGCTTCAAGAGGGAGACATGGAAAATGGGATGGAGTTTATACTTTAGCGGGATGTCGAGGTGATACACATCCGGTCGCACCTCTCTCTTTATCTCGAAGGGTCCAATCCATTTCGGCCACCACTTCTTCGATAACTCCTTGGAGACGTCTATGTTCTTCACCGAGAGCAAGACGTTTGTTCCCACCAAGTACTTAACATCCCTCTTATCCTTGTTCGCCATTTTCTTGTAACGTGTCTGGGCAGCTCTAAAGCGGTCCTCACATTCCTTATTGTCACTTCTCTTCTCGAGATGAACTCTTGTGCGTTTACATCGAATTGTCCCGAAATCCCAAGATCATTTTCGCCACCATGAGGAACCGAGGGACTCGCCCCATCTTGGGGTAATGAAGACTCTTCTTCAGTCCCAAGGTCTAATGCTAACTCGACGGGAGTCAGTGGCTCGAATCCTCGCGCCACAAAGAAGGGTGAGTGTTTGGTTGCGGAATGCTTGTGACTATTGTAGCAGAACTCTGCTAACGCAAGTCATTCCGTCCAATCTCTTTGATCCGCAGCAACATAGTTGCGCAAATACATGTTCAACACTTGATTCACCCTTTCCGTTTGTCCATCGGTTTCAGGATGGAATGCGGTACTCATCTTGAGTTTGGTTTTCAACCTCGACATGAGATGTTGCCAAAATGCGGAAGTGAACTTAGTGTCATGATCGCTAACAATGTCTCGAGGCATACCATTCGCAACCACCCACCGATCCAAGAATAACTTGGCCACATCTTCAGCGCTATAACGCTTTTGAGATGGGAGAAACATGGCTAACTTGCTGAACCGATCCACCACTACGAAAATCGCATCATACCCCTCCGCGGTCATTGACAAGTCCAACATGAAATCCATTGAAATGCTTTCGAAGTGGCGTTGTGGAATCGGTAAAGGTCTCAACAAGTCTGCCTTCTTCTGATTTTGTTGCCTACTCTTTTGGCAAGTGTCACATCTCTTGATGAACACCTCTACATCATGACGCATTTCCGGCCAATAAAACCTCTTTGACAGTTCGGTGTTGGTGGACAATTCTCCTCGATGTCCACCCAAAGGCATGGCATGATGTTCATCCATGATTCTAAGTCTAAGTTCTCCCTTCGGAACATAAATCCTAGTTTGCTTATACTTAAGCAAGCCCTTTTCTAACCTCACTGTCTTGGAGTAGCCACCCCTTTTCTTATCTCTAAGATCAGCAAGGAGTTCTTGCGCCTTCTCATCACTAGCATACCCTTGGCGGATCATCTCTTGTAAAGATGTCTCGTCTTCGCCTTGGTCACGAGGCAAAGCATAGGCCATCGCGAGAGTCATATACTCCTCTTTCCGACTTAGCGCATCCGGCACTATGTTGTCTTTGCCCGGCTTGTGAATGATCTCAACGTTACTAAGCGTGATGGTGTCGTACCATCTCAATTGCTTAGGCGTTACCTTGGCTTGAGTTTCCAAGTATTTCAAGGAGATGTTATCTGTGTAAACCTTAGTTGTGAACCTTCCAAGGTAATGTGCCCATTTCTTAAGACAATACACGATTGCAAACAACTCCTTCTCGTGAGTCGGCCACCGCCGCTCTACTTCCGTAAGCTTTCTGCTTTTGAAAGCCACCGGCTTCCTATCTTGTATCAAGATTCCTCCAATTGCGAAGTCACTCGCATCCGTATGGACCTCCAAAGGCTTTTCATACTCTGGAAACTTGAGCACCGGTGCAGTCGACATCCTTTGCTTGATTTCATTGAAGGACTTTTGAACCTCGTCATGCCATTGTATTTGCTTTCGCTCACCTTTGAGCAATTCCGTTAGTGGCGCCGCAATCTTGGAGAAGTCCTTGACGGACGTTCTGTAGTAGCTTGCCAAGCCATGGAATCCCCTCATTCCCCTTTGAGTTTGAGGTTGGGCCCAAGAGGTGATGGCCTTGACCTTTTCAGGGTCCGGTCTTCTTCCATCGTAACTCAAAAGGTGGCCCACGAATCCCATGTCCTCTTGGCCAAACTCACTCTTTTCCAAATTCGCAAACAACTTATTCTCTCTAAGTTTCTGCAAGACAATCTCTAAGTGCCTTTCATTTTTTCTAGAGTTTTGGAAAAGACCAAGATGTCGTCAATATAGATGATCACAAAATCATCTAGCTCGCCACGGAATATCGAATCCATCATCGTCATAATCGTTGATGGCGCATTACACAATCCAAAAGGCATGACTACGAACTCAAAGGAACCATACCTTGTTCGCATCGCGGTTTTCTCAATGTCTGCCTCCGCTATCCTAATTTGATAGTAGCCGGACTTCAAATCAATCCGGCTAAAGTACTTGGCTCCTGCCAACCTATCAAGCAAGTCGTCAATTCGCGGCAAGGGATAGTTGTTCTTGACGGTGATTTTGTTCAAAGCTCTATAGTCAATGCACATCCTTAACTTGCCGTCTTTCTTACCCACAAACAAGACGGGAGCTCCATATGGCGACTTACTTTGTCTTATGTACCCTTTGGCTAGTAGCTCCGTCACATGGGTTTTGAGTTCTCCCAACTCTTTCTGATTGAGCCGGTAAGCCGCTTTGCAAGGCGGTTGCTCACCGGGTTTCACCTCAATCCTATGATCAACGGCACGATGAGGCGGGAGTTCGTTTGGCAAGTCTTTGGTCAACACATCTTTGTATTTTTCAATAATTTTCATTATGTTTCGAGGCACCTTAGGCCCAATTACACCGGGTTGCTTAGTGTCATCTACATAAGCTTCCTTCAGAACGAACACAAAATGAACGTCTCCTAACTCTTCAGGAGTACGTACCAAACAAATTGCCTTGCCCGTCAAAACAGGGAGAGTTGTATGTGGGAACACTACTTGTCCTCTAGGGGTAAGTCCCACAACTCTTACTTCGGGTCGGCGCCTAAGTTCTACACTATAAGTGGCTAAGAATGTTGTTCCCAAAATTGCTTCTACGGCTCCTAAGTCGCAGATGGTGAAGTCTTCTACGAGATTGTCTTCACCGCACTTGAACTCCATCCTGGGCGCCACCGTCGTTGTCGAACCCCTCCCATTCGCAAACTCCACCTTGATCTCCTTCGCTACTTCCTTGGTCTTCACACCAAATCGCTGCGAAAGTTCTTTACTCAAGAAGGAGTGTGTTGCGCCTGTGTGCAACAACATAGACACATTAATACCGTTAACAACACAATCTAGATAGTTTAACTTAGAAGTATGGGTAGTGGCAACGTCAACTCTTGCCTCAAACCCTCCTTCGCTTAAGTCCTTTTGACTCAAGGCACTAACCTTCTTGGGTTCGGTGCAAGTAGAGAGGACATGTACTTTCTTGCCACAGTTGTGACAAGTCATATTCTTATGCCACCCTTCGACCTTCCCAGGTTTGTTTTCCTTGCTCTTGTTTTTGGACGAGGATGCCTTGTCGTCCTTAGGCTTGTCTTCCTTCGAAGAGTTGCCCTTGAACTTCTTAGAGGGGTAGTTCGACTTGAACTTCTTTCTCTTGTGATCGCCCTTTTGGCTTTCCCCTTCCGCCTTCACTTCGTCTCGAGTGTTGGCGGCCTCAAAACTACCACCAAGTCGATCGGCTTCCTGAAGCATTTCTGCTACGTTTTTAGGGAGATCCGTAACTTCTTGAAAGAAAGCCTCTCGATCCTTGTCTGACAAGCCCGCAAAATAAATCACCTTCTTGGCATAATCATCAAGGTCAGGAGCTAGCTCCATCTTGGTAATGTAGTCCGCCGTGTACTGACTCAAGGTGCGCGCTCCTTGTCTAAGTCTGGTGAATGCCACCGCATCTCTAAAATCAGAGAACTTGGTGGTGAATCGCTCGATCATTTGAGCTTTTATTTCATTCCAAGAGTAACTGAACGGCCACCTCTTTATCGAAAGAGGGCTCACGTTCTTTTTCGTGGTCGTCCACCAAACTCTTGCGGAGCCTCCCAGGTTGGTAGCTACGATCGCTATTCGCTCCTTGTCGGGAGTCTGGTGCATATCAAAATGGTCTTC
Source organism: Ceratodon purpureus (assembly GCA_014871385.1). Taxonomy (NCBI): domain Eukaryota; kingdom Viridiplantae; phylum Streptophyta; class Bryopsida; order Pseudoditrichales; family Ditrichaceae; genus Ceratodon; species Ceratodon purpureus. The sequence goes on along the minus strand of CM026426.1, from coordinate 13,290,394 downwards.
CATTCGCTTCAGCCACTCCCGAATTTTGGCCACGCTTTGGTTAGTGAAGGCCGCGGGCAACTTCAATCCTTGAGCTGCTTTTCCCACGCCTCTATTCACTTTCCCGAAGCGCGCTTTTTCCTCAAGTCTAACCACATTCACGCGAAGATCGTTCACGAGATTAAGCAAGGTCATTTTGCTTGGAATTTCGTCGGCTTCATCATCGAATGAAGGGGAGCGTCGCCTTCTTGCTCTTCTTCGAGCGCGGTGGTCTTCTGACTCCTCATCATCATCCCTTCGTCCTCCTCCTCGTCTTGCTCCACTAGCGTCGGCATTGGTTGAGTCTGAATCGCCACCCCCATCTCCACTTGGAGGATCGCCGGCGACGATCACTACTCTCGCCGCCTCGTCTTGGTTGTTAGCTTGGACAATGGAGGGGCCAGCCGTGCCTTCGCCATCAGCAGGCGGTTTTTCCTTAGGGACTTGTTCTTTAGGAGCACTCTTTGCTCCTTTCCCTTTGGCCGCCCTACCACCTCGCGCGTGTTTTGGATCTTGCTCAGTTTCCTCCTCCGAATCGTGAGCCGAAGTTGCGTCTTCTACTCTCTTCTTGAAAGTCTTCGCTTTACTTGTTGCCGGCTCTTTGGTAGCTTGTTTTCCCTTAGCCTTTTCTTTGGATGCGCCACCTTCCGGTGCCGTTGTAGCCGTTTTCTTAGAAGGTCGTCCAACCTTCTTAGTCTTGAAGGCTGCTGGGTTCGTCGCTGCCAATTCGACGAGGTCAACTTCTCCTTGAAACGCAGCCGCGGCGTCACCCGCTTCCACTTCCGCAGGATCATTCTGGTGAGCTGCTTGAGCCTCAACTTCAACTAGTCGAGCCATCTTGCTTGTGCTCTTTCACTTAGGCTCTCGCAGCTATCCACCCTTAAGGTGCTCTGATAACCACGTGTCACGCTCCAAACTTAGTCGCTCGTTCCTTACGAGTCCAAGTCCGTCGCGGTGCTCCTATTTACATGTAAAACAACAAGTCCCACGAGTTAGCTTACTCCGGGGTGCGCTCCAACGAACCCCGTCGCCTAACTCCCTCATAGTACCACTTACTTAGCCAGACTCTCTAAGACTAACTAAGTCTAACCCTCGCGACCCGCCCAAGAGACAACTCCTGGGTGCGAGTGAGGCGCCTTAAGCCTTCGCAAGCCAAGACCCGCTCTTGTCTAGCTCCGGGACCTTAACAAGCTCCCACCTCAACCATTCGTCACTCGTCACTCAACTCGTGACGCCTAGTCCGCTTTAGGCCCAAGGCCAAGGTCCGCCCGCCGACCCCAACTTATGTAAGAGGAGTGGAGTGAGGCTTGTCTGGTTCCGGAAAACAGTTATTTATCGCGAAACGCTTGGTTTTGTTCCTGTAATGCTTGCATCGTTTTGTTTTTTCAAAGTATCTCTTTGTGGATTTGAAATCTTCATACTGCCCATGTTTCATATATTATCATCTTCTTTCATTACGTATTTATATTACTCTTAATAACTACTGTTCATATTAATTTTGTAGTTCTTGTTTGCTCGTTTACCTTATATCATTTCATTTTATCCTTTCATCTTATCCTTTCATCTTATCCTTTCATCTTATTATTTTAGCTCTTATCATTTCATCTTCTTTAGCCCTACTTTTTATTGTCTTCTCATTTGTCTCATTTTCTTTCCTCCTCTTTATTCTTTAAATGTTGTTTATATTCAATTTAATTATTTCCGTTCTATTCTTATATTCAATTTTATGTATTTTTAAATTTAAATTTTTAAATTATTTAAAAAAAAATCCTTAACACAGTTATCAGTTCAATACTTTGGCGGTTTCGCTTAATGGTGATTAGATCTGAATCACCGTATTCCGCATTTTACTCCCTACCTCCTTTAAGTTCCAAAGGACAAGGTATAAAAATTACCATTATCACCACATTGATTCTAAGCATTGCATGGAGAATGAATAGACATGTATATATTTCAAAATCTCGAACCTGTTAGCAAGACGTATAAAATGAAACGCGGATTCAATTCCAGTATATACAATTGGGTTTCAATCATAATAAGAACAACCCCATCAAAATTGCCTATCACTCTCTGCCTTCTACCCTGAACTGCGAAACCTCAAGCTTATCAAGCTACAATGCCTTCAAAATGCCTTCAAAATGGCTGTGAGTAGGTGACTCCACATGCGCATCCATTGTCATCTTGCTGGACTGTGTATCTGCCACAACAAAATCAGCCACGATTACATTTTCTACAATCCGAAGGTGCGAAATTGAACAAGATAAACATGCAAACCGCTACCAGCGAAACAAACTGAACGAAACAGGCACAGTAGAATGTCGACAAAATTCTAAAACCTAATGTAGACAGAGATTGCTAACATCTGCAACCACCGAAACAGACCAAGCGAAACAGACACAATAGAAGGTCGACATAATCCTAAAATCTAATGCAGACATTGACATCTAACATTTCCTAAACACAACCACAGTTTGCAATGGAGAAAATTAGGTGAGAGCACTTACCCCTAGTACCTTGCCTATGCAGGCCCGCTTCAGCAACCTCTTCTGTTGTTTCGTGAGCTCCTTGTAGACAACAACCTTCCAGCAGATACAACTCACTGATTTTTCCTAGCTGTGTTCGTTGAAGCTCTCACACTACAACAAACCCTCTCAACCTGCCACCCTCAGCAAGGAACTCTCAAAACTCTCGCCCAATCACCTTTTGAAACCCTCAGAGAACAAAGCTTCAAAGAAACAATGTTGCAGAAGCCTCCATGGTCGCGAAACGCGCCCCCCAAACCCCGAAACCTTAGGCGGACGCCATCGCCGGAGGAGCTCGGGAGGGAGAGAGAGAGAATGAGCTCGGGAGGGAGAGGGAGCTCCAACCCGACGGACGAGGAAGGAAGGGGTCACGGGGAGGGGGGGGTCTTGGAGCGTCGGAGTAAAGGGGTCTTGGGGCGTTGGAGGAGGGGGCTGCTCGAGGGAAGCCGTGGCCCGCGGAGGCGTCTGGCTTCCTCTCGTGGGTCGACAAAACCCGGAACCCTTAGATTTGGGATTCAGTATCCGCTTTTGCATCACCGACATAAAAAAAAGTTGTTTCCTACAGCTCCGAGATCCTATGAAAACATCACGTACCCGCAGCTTACGTGATGCTTATATAAACAAAAACCTGAGGACAAACTATATCTGCCAAACTCTAAAGCTGGAAAAGTATGATTTCTTTTTCACTTCCCACTATGTACTCACGAGAACCGATGAATTCTACACACAACTTCACGTTATAAAATTGTGGTACTGTTTTCAGTCCTCTATGAATTTGAAAACAATACAATTAAGCTATACCATCGGGGACATAGATGTTGTTTGAGACTCAAATCAAGTTCAAATTACCTGGATACACGGTGAAAAAAATGATCCTCTCTGTGTCTCCTGATTTAGCACAGCTTGGAAGAGTACACTTTTTTGATTAAGATCAAGGAAACATAGGTGAACTCCACAGAGTCTACACTTAGTTCGTCACATTAATAGAAACCATGAATAGCATAAGGCCAATCTAAATGCCAGATAAATACAATAGTCGCTTAACAGAGCTTTAGATTAGAGCAAGGTGGTAAGAAGTTAGAACCTTGTGCATAACACGATGCAGCCAGACAAGAGAGGAGCTGAACATGTTCTTCATTTCTTCGGTCCTCCTCCTTAGGGCATATAGCCTCAGCCATCGCCTCCATGATGGTAATACCTTCCTTTGTACACTACACGTAACCAAAACATTTGTTACAGCCCTTATCACGAGGTAAGGGTTCACACATCAGTTTTATTAACTATTAAGTTCAATCCCATTATAAAATAATGGACTTGATAAAAAATTAAAATTTCTATCAAGCTAAAAACTTACAACGTCTAGTGCTTGATGGTGCAACTTGGCTGCAATAAATAGCTTCACTGCCTTATCAAAATGCTTGTGCTGCAAGAGATAATCTCTACACCTATGACAACAATGAGTCAATCAAGTTGTTTCAGGTCAAAGCTCAAGCAGACAATCTACGATCAATACAATCAGAAAATTGGTAAATAAGAATTTTGTTGCACATTTCTACGAGTATAAAATTTCCTACTTAGTCAGAAGTGAAGGGTCGGCCGATTCATCAAGACCTTCAGCAATATTCTTAAGCGCATCATACAGTTGGGAACGAAAGCAGATATCAATGGCTGTTCCAAGATCTCCGCACTGCACAATTTACGAGACCTTCAAAATGTCAAACGACTGAGATTCTATTTTAGTTCTCTTACAGGAGCTATTGTCTACGTAATCTTGCAGCTCTTCCACTTGTCGGGTAGCGTAGATCATCCGCGGAACTTCATACCTGCATACTGTAACAGCAAAATTATGAGCATTCTATTTGGACCAGCAAGTGTAGTGCTTAATTCAATCGAAGTTTTTAGAGTTCGCTAGAGAAACTGAAGCGTTTCACATGTTCGCCCCTGAAAGCTCGAAATGGTGAATTGCATCCTTATATTTTCCTCTTGCTTCTAAGTATTTAGCATACGAGTGGTGTGTATATTTTAGATGCACGCGATCATTCTTCGTAGCTACGTCTAATGCCTTCTCCCATTACAGCAAAACTGCACATCCAAGCAATATAGAGGCATAGTGATTTAATCCTGAAGCAATCAATTTCTAAGGTATTCAATCAAAATTATATGTAAGCACATACAAGAGCTTGCAGAAAGAAGGTTGTGATTCAGAGTATTCATGTAGCATACTTGGTATAGTTGATTAAGCAGATCATATCGTTTACATTTTGAGTGGGGTTCCTTGGCATCATCAATCTGCCCCAATTGAATTGCCGCCATTGCAACCCTTGCATCTTCTTCCTGGAAGATGAACACTTCAGTTGATCACATAAAATCAATACGGCCCTCTATTGCCAGCAGTAGAAAAATACATTCAATTAGGTCAATCACTTAGTTTCAGAAATTTTAAACTGAAAGAATGCAGGTACGAAAAATGTTTAGTTACCGGCTCATTCTCAGATTTTTTAATCAATTCGACTCCGTAGGCATCTCGCATTTGACCAAAGCAATAGAAAGTTGTGTCTGTCCGCTTAGTCTTCACGCAAATGGCGGCTAGATTTTTCCATAGTCTAGATTGCATAGTCTTGAATCCATGAGATAGACTTATATGCTGCCACCAGCATAATTGGCCCTAGGACTAGGTTGTAGTTGAAATTAGTCAATCCTTTCTTAGTTTTCTGGTCTACATCCTCCTGTAATCCAACACATTTGAGAAAACATGAGCTTATGAAGATGGCCGATCAAGATCATGAAATCCATATTCGCATAAATGACAATGAAATATTCAAAGTAATGTATATTCTTCACATCTGACAACATAAAAAGTTTAAAAATTCACTAGTAGCTACTTGATAAGAAGGTGGGGAATATAGAACACTTACAAACCCTCCAAAATCCCGAGGCACTTTCATCTCGGAAGCTCCAGGAGGTGCAAATTCATCAGCACTTGGATCCAGACCTTCCGTATAAAAGATACGATGCGGGACAAAAACTCCAACAAGAATTCGCTGATCATTAAGAACCTCTATCTGCTTTGTAAGCAGAACAAGCGTGTAAGAAATTAAACGCTTGCGCGATGACAACATAACATTGAAATCAGAATCACGTTATTACTATCAGGGAGCTAAAATTTTAACAAATCATATCACATATACTCGCAATGATCCTTCCCAAACATTGCACATACTTTTTCATGCTTAAAAATCCCTTGGGCATAGTCCGATGTCACAAAGAAGGTGGAAAACTACTAACGCGGCGGTCTCCTTCTCGAACTCGTCAGAGTCTTCGACCTGCAGGCCGTTCCTCAACTTAATCATTTTCAAGAAACCCTAACTAGGAGACCATACGTGCAAATACGCATTCATTGACAGCAAACAACAAATCAATCCATGTACAATCACCATCAAATGCACTCCTCGGACCTTACGTCCGAGCACATCGTCTAGTATGCAAGGAGCTGGCAATCCTCGTCATCCCAGCAATGAGAGACAGGTTCTCAAACTCATAACATAGAAACTTGTCCATCACTCTCCAGCGCCTCCGCACGGGAGCTTACTTTCATCCCATCACAATTATACCGCACAGAATGAATCTTCCCGATGTGATCCGCTTGTTCCAAGATCACGTCCAAAATTGTCCCTCATCAACTTCACACCACTCCGACACTGAATTGCCATTGATTCAACTTTAAATGTAAGAGTACTGTTGATTTACAGGAAGATGTGAATGTTACGGACATAACCGGTTCCAGCGACTGTCTCGCCTATGTCTCACCTCCTGATTGGCTACGAGCATGCTCGTTGAAATTAGATATGGTAGCAGCACCTATTTTCGGACACTTAAGGAATTCACTATACTTGTGGAGGTGGAATGAGTGGCTTACAGTGATTAACAATAAGAAAAAACAAAGTTTCCCCATTTTTGGGATATTTATAAGCACTTACAATAATAACTACAAATTTTGGAAGTGACCAACATAGGTTGACCTGGAGCCGGACACCCTTTTGCATGTGCGCATGGGATACATTATAGGTAATTATAGGGTCATCAAATCTCCACTGCAACAAGAATCTGGGGTGTACGCCTTTAGGGGGGGGGGCCGCCTTTAGGGGGGGGGGCCGCCTTTAGGTGCTTACACCATAATGTGCTTCTGAAAACCGATTATGAACCAGACGCAGAGCATTATAGCCTCTGATGTGACAGATGACCCTACCACAGATGCCTCAACAGATTATCATCCATTGAATACATCCACCCAATTTTCATATATTCATCCGTTTTGGTCATTTACAGAGATCTGTTGGACATGCAGTCAATGTTGGAACATGGACATGCAGTCAACATGCAAATGAGATTACAGTTTGGTTGCAAATCAAATTACTATCACTTTGCAACTCCAACACACCTGTTGACAAAGATTTTATCCCGCTACTCCCGATCAAATGCCCAATGCTCCATATGTCTACATTCGAGAGTCGAGTCATGACGACCTTAGACTCGTCTCATGAGGCTTCGGTTTCATGAACAGACTTGAAGTCGTTGAGTGTGTGACACTTATTGCCCGTTGTTTTGCTGCCTCAGAAAGCAGAGGCTGGGCGTGTCTTTATTCGTAATTTGTTACTTTTCAACCTACGCACAGACCATCTATCATCATGGACAGAATTTTTTTATTGTACGGAACAACTGGTCCAGCTTGAAAGTCAATACATGTTCACAGGGCAACTTTTGCAGTTTTCCACTTGGGACATGTGGGAAATTTTGAGATTTCCCTTGTGCATGAAGAGTGACAAGAGGGATTTGAGTCTGCACATATAAAATCACATAACAATCTCCCAAGTTCATGTGGGAAATCATGTAGGAATGTGACATCACGCATTTCCTACATGACATAGAACTCTTTGTTATTTTAGGTGGGAAATCCTTAGCTTTCCCAAGTGGGAAACTGCAAAAGTTGCCCTGTGGTTAACGCACCCACGCACCCGTCGAAAGCCAATGGGGATTCGAACTAGGTCTCTGAGCCAATACAGACTTCGTTAACAACCTATTTTTCTCATTGAAACTACGGCGGAGAGCACAATAAAGTGGACCACAAAGTGCAAAATGTGACCACCAACAAGTGAATATGAAGTGTGCTGTATTTTTAAGGCTCAAAGCTGATTTTGAGCATTTTGGTGTAGTTTTTGAGCATTTTAGTCACTTTCTAGGGTGTCATAAGGTATCTTATATACATCTTCATAAAAAGAATATCTTCAATTGAAACTTAATCTGACCACTAGTTCTAATTCATGAAAATGAACTTTTCCAAAGTCTTAATTTCTTCATTTGGAGCCATCTATTGTCTTTAGAGGATGTTTTTTTCAATTTGAAAAACAATGTTCGGTGAAAAAAAACGCACAAAAAGTACCGTGGAAGTGACCCTCTTAAAAAGTATCCTTGCGGTACTTTTGGAACCCTAAACCAATCAATGAGTATATTAATTGACTATTTTAGAATACTTCTTAAACATATAGAGTGCACCGCGAAATTAAAAGTGATTTTGGACAAAACCCTAAACCGTTATGTTCACTTTTCCAAATGACGACCATTCACTTTGCCTGACTTTGACGTCTCCGTTTTCCATTGTAAACTCAATATCTTTTCTCGCAACTTTGGGAAGTTGAAGAAGATCAAGTCTACTTTCCGTATTCCAAACTTAATTTTGCATCAACATAACGTAAATCCCACTTTCTCTAGTCTTTACAGAAGGGGCTGAAATTGGAAAAAAGATAAGCACTTTTGTGGTTCACTTTATTGTGCTTCCCCCCAATTGTAAACAGTATTATCAAAAACTGGCGCAATATGAGGCATCGATGTTGTATTCATTATCCCTGGCAAAACCAGATTACCGGTACTATTTGAACTCAACATTTGAGGTCCAGATAAGGGAAACTCATGATGCTCGTTCGTAACAGGACGTTGAACATTCGGAGACATGGCTTGAATATTTGGACGAGTTGGTAACTGGTTCCCTCCACCTAGAAAATTAGGATTTGGATAATTGTACCTTCCACCATCTGGTCTTGCTTGCCAATGATTGAAGAACGGCAAGTTATGGGAGGTAGTTTGATGATTGAAGAAAGCAGTGGATTGTTCTTGTTGTCATCGCAAAGCATCTAGTTGTTGCTGAAAAGAGCTTTGTCTCTGCTAAGCTTCACATAATTGCTGCTTAAGAACTGCATTCTCTCTACGAAGCAGGGCCAGGTTCTTCTGCATTGCAAACCTGGTTCCTTTCGGAGCTTCCGCAACTCTTGGCGAAGTAAACATGATGTTGTTCAAATCATCGCATGGATTCTCAATAAAAAATTGAGCCCAGAATTGCATCTCTTCTTCCACCAGTGAAGCCGGTGTTGCTTGCGGTGTTGCTTGCGGTGTTGCTTGCGGTGTTGCTTGTGGTGTTGCTTGAGCAACTATAGCAATAGGTTGCGAAACAGGAACTGGTGCAGGTTCTGCATCGTCAATATTGGGCCGGAAACATGGCCGAGAGCAAGCATTCGATGCTCTAATTGGAATAGATGATGGAGGAGCTGAATTGATGATTGCTGGCTGAGTACTTGAAGGCAAGGTTCTGAACTCAATATCAAGCTCTTGGCTGCAATCTCCATGCTCCGTTATTAACAAACTCTGCAATCTCGAAGCTGTATTTGCTTCATGCCAGTCAGAAACCTCAATTTCGTAATGCCTTTGGAAATTCCTTGGTTCACCGTTAGAGTTGGGCCTTGCCAAGTTTTGCGCTGCTCTACTCCTTAAAACTTTACTGCGATCATAATGTTGAATACTAGACAGTGCAATGTGGCCAGAATTTGAAGCAATATCCTCCAACGGCACTTCAGCAATGCACATTCTCGTAATTGCGGTGACTCTCCTTGATTTATTGGTGTAGTCACCTGTCAATCCAGCAGCAGCTGCCATATCACGAACAAAGTGTCGCAATGTAGATTCCCCGAGGTTGGTATTTTTTTTAAACCACACAATCGTCTTAGGGTGCTGTATGGGCGATAAGAACAAGTGGCCCTGCTCCGAATCCTTTGGCATGTGAGCTAGAAGGACTTTGAAGGTGTGGATCACATCAAGATCCTCAGAGTAGACAACGTCACGGAAATGCTCAGGCTGATACTTCGTCAACGTTGGCTTGTGATTCTTCGAAAGTGCTTTGTCATACCTTGCAGAAAAAACAGAAAATGAATTATATAATTAGAATACCTTAAAACCGACTTTTTAACAGGGTTCTTCTCTTTCATTTCGAGGTGATATATTTGGTCTCAGAAATCTTCTTCTCTTAGAGGCCTTCCCAGAGAAAAAGATTCCGGCAAAGGCGTATCATAAGCAAAACTCAGACAGTGAATATATCCATCAGTTTGTAACCCTCACAAATGATCAGAGCACTATCAACATTCAAAGATAAGTAACGGGTTTGCTGCTCCCCGTCTGGACTTGGTGATTAAGATGTCCCTTAATCATCAGGTACGAAGCCCGTCTCTGAAGCATTAGCTCCTCCTCAACCCGGAAACTTGACCAGTGGTATACATGTCGAAAAACACACGAAGCATGACAATCTCACCATATCTTGTTTTGTAAAGCTCTATTAGAGCTCATCACTGAATTGCTACCTGTACGTCTAGTTAATACTTTCATCGCTGAAAACTAATTGATCCAGTTCACCTTCTACACGACTACCTTTCTTTATTCCCAACTGTATGAGAATTCAGGTCACCTTTTGATTGCAGATAATTAACTACGATTAGAAGAGAAGTGAAAGTCGCTACAACACATGGCTAATTAGTTTGATATAAACCTAGGCCATCGCACTAGTGGGACTAGATACACCCAGAAACCCTCGTGGAGTTACAAATTACGACTTCAATAAGTCACAGTACCTGACTAAATTCAGTGTCAATACAGACAGGAATTGAATCAGTTTGGTGTTCCCCATTTTCCCCCTAATGTGTTGGTTATATTGGGGTATTGCTGAGTTGTAATACTGTGATTAGGTACCAAGTATCTGGGAAGGTGAAGAGTCCTCAGTAAGTAACAATGTACAGTATGAGTCTAGATTATAGACGTTATTGTAACAGTGTACAGTATGAGCCGAGATTTGAGCCGAGATTATAAACGTTATTGCAATGCAAGTTACAGGTAAAGAAACTCAAGGACATCATAATTGCTCACATGTTCATTTAATCCTATTAAGACGAAGCATATGCAGCAAAGCACCAGCGATCCAACTACCACGCATTGACAACAAGCAGACTGTGATAGTAAACTATTCACAGCCAGCTCCAGACATCAGCTTCCTCTACTGGTACCGAGGATATCAAGGCTCCGGTATCGGTACTGTTAAATGAAATAATTCCCGTCCAATCCGTTATAGGCAGCAATGCTACAGGAATCCAGATGGAAGGAAGTGGCGGCCACGTAAGAAGTTCATATGCTGATGAGGCCCGGGAGGTTGACAGTTAGCCAAACTGAAATGAGCAATAACTGCCGTTTGGTTACTGGAAGCAGGGAAGGAAGAGATAAGTAGGAAGAGAGGAGAGAGACAGGGGGGAAAAACAGAGTAAAATGTATCGTGATTGAAATGATAATAAAAATATATTATTAATGGAATCTTGTGTCAAGTGTATTTGGTATTGTGTGATTTCCAGTTTGCTCATAGGTTAGCACAGGATGGGATTTTTCCTGGTTTTCATTTGGTTCCGTTGCCGGGACCGCGACTGTCGTGAAGGGTGAGAGCCGAATATTTGGTTGGGGTTACGTGTGTTCGCTGATCTTGCATCCTGAGTGCATCAGGTTGTGCGTGTTCGTGCAATTTTGGTCCGTTCATGCTGCAACTGTTCGAACTGAAATGAACGGAGACTGAACGTGAACAAACCATGCAGCATGGAACTGGCTCTCGGGAGGTTTCGTAGAAGTGGTCGACGTTGGATTGATCAAAGGTTCACGTGAAGAAATAGCGTTGTAGGTACTGCGACCAATGCCGGAGAAACAAATTGAATTGCTGAATGTGTAATCAAAGGATCGCAGAGCAGAACGATTATGTTACAGCAGCGCTGAAATGTGTCACGATGTGTCAAGAATGCACTTCGCGAGAAACGCATTCCGAGAGAGAGGAACTCGACGCAGCTCATGTTGAAGAAGCGAGAGGTGCAGAACGTGTCGTGAGCATAATCGACAGATCGGTCATTATAAGTGACCGAAGAATCGTAAGGGAAGTTGAAAATCAGTTACAAGTGTCTGGACATTTTGGAAGAAGGTTCCTCCGAAGTTTTGGATGTACCTGTAGGTCGCCGTGAGATTTTGACACAGTATGACGAGATAAATCCTTTTTTCTTTGCAGAACAGGGTTCTTTCGCCGAGCCTTCTTCTCTTTATCAAGAGCTTTGATTAGCTAGTCTTCATGAGTTTCAAAAGGCAATGAGGTGCAGAAGTTGCGAAACCGTTCACTGAATATTATTCGAATGAATTGATCTGAGTATTTCGTCTTGGTTCTTGCTCAAGTTTTCAGATTTCAATGAAAAGCATGGACTGGTGACTGACCTCGAAGTGTCAGTGCAATGCAATCGACGGGGCAGCAGTTTATTATTGCAATCTACAACTGAATTATGGGAGGTGGAATGAACATTCCACCAACGTGGAAAGAAATACAAATCTTGCTGGGACAAGCTAATTATCAACGACACAACATCAAAGATTTTTATTTATTGACTTCTCCGCTCATACCTTTTGCTCGAGAAATCCAATTCGCTGCCTGGACAGTTGAAGCAGAGGAAGCATTCTATAAACTAGACTCTATTCTTCGTCAACATTAAATGAGAAGTTGAAATAATGTCTACTCGTTGGTTCTTTGCGTCAGCAGGGTGATTCCAAGATGAGCGAAGCTTGTAACTCCTGGACTTTGTATTTTGACAGTTCATCGTCTACAAAAGACAACGCAGGAGCAGGCATAGTGTTGGAAACTAAAATTGGGAAACGTGAAAGATATCACAAGGACCTTGGGCCGGGCCTTACCTGCAACCAAGCTGAGTATGCGGCACTCATCTCAGGCTTAGAAATCGCAAAAGGTAAGCAAATTAACGATCTGAAGGTGGTTGGTGATTCCAGGTTGGTCTGCATGCAAGCTGCAGGAGAATGGCAAGTCAAGTCTGAAAAGTTACAGCCACTTAACCAAGCGGTAGAAGAATTGAAATCCAGTTTTAATTCTATTTCTTTCTCACATATACCGAGACATCGAAACAAAGAAGCGGACGAGCTTTCCAGGTTGCATCTGGGAGGATCGTAGACGGCAATTCAAAAATTCAATGGTCGCGGAGTTTGGGCTATTGAGACTGGATCAACATGCATGCAGGTTAACAAGGTGCAACCAACTGGTTTCTACGTGCATGCAGGTTAACGAGGTGCAATCGGTATCAACATGCATTCAAGTTACCGAGCTGCAGTCACTTTTCTTAGAAGCCGACATTGTGCGAAGACTTAATATGCAGCTGTAGTCTCCATCACAACGAGGAAGATAACGCAACAAACTATGCAGTGACCGAAAACCAAAGTTTTGAATCTACAGTGTCATCACTATTCACAACAAGTCTGAAACTGCAGCTACGATTATTGTTACGGCGAATTGAATCCGCACTGCTTGCTGCAGAGAAGGTGGGTCTTGTAATTAGTGCTGATCACGAAATTAAAGCTCAACTCCGTTGACGATTGCATGCATTAGTGCAGAACATACATGCAGAGATATGTTACGCGCGGAAAGACGGGCTCGTAGTGCAAGCATTCACATGTCTGCATGAAGCACATCGACGTCGCTGCGTTGCGTCGACCATGGCAGCGTTCACTGTCACTAATCGTTCATGCAGGCTTAATAGCGATCGAATGAAATAGCGCAGATTGATGAGCGATGGTGTAACCACAATTTCCAGACAAATCAACCAGGAAAGGATCTGCAGCTCTGAGATACGCCAGCGCAGTGATTTTCAACAGCTCGATGGTGTTGCGGTATACAGGGGAGGTTTTGGCACGTTGTGTAATCGCTTGGCTGGAGTAAAGTGGAGGTGATTCGGGACGCTGGCGACTTGCTATGATATGCAGCTGGGCGCTTTCTGATGGGAGGCGTGAAGTAGCTGTGGGTTTCTGGGCGCGTGCACAGGATTTTGGCAAGTAGGATGTGGATGAATAGCTGCACTGGCCGAGTGGCGTTTACAAGATAGAAGAACATATTGCAGCAATGAGCAATGCTTCAGATTGGAGAGTTGAAGAGTGATTGGTTTCTCAAGAGCTACATAGTACATCAGAATATTTTACAAATTTGCAATTAATCTGAACCACACTGACAAAATTTAAAAAATAAATAAATAAATAAATTTTATTAATTATGGTGTCTATTCCTGTTTTCGAAGGTGTTAGCAAATCAGATCCAGAAAAATTTTGCGACAATTTAAACGAGCTTGCATGACCAATGGTGACCGAACAGAAGCAGCCTGGTTATCTCTGTTGCCCATCCATATGGAAGATGAGGCTGCGTGGTGGTATGAAAGCCAATCGGAAGAGACGAAAAGGAGCTGGGATTCCCTAACCAAAGCTCTTTGTCGGGAATTCCAGGAGAAAGAGAGTTATCAAATTCTAATGAACCATTTGAACATAATGCGTCAGGGGCGCAATTCTGAGGGAGTTGCGACCTAATCGGTACGGGAGTACGCCACCAGACTGAAGGAATTACGAGCTCGGATACTTCGAAGTCAAAGGACTAATAGTGTCGAGTTAGTAGTTGCTCCAGATGCTACGACGGTGGTAGCAAACACCGCAAGTGTAGATGCACAAGTTCTAAGATCATTCATTAGGGGGTTGATACCGTCAATTTAGGAGATAGTTTCTTGGAAAGAACCACAAACTTTGGAATCTGCTTTAGCATGGGCGCAGAAAAAAGAAGATAATCTTGCTGAATTGTCCTCTCCTGATGTTATCACCTTGAAAGTCCCTACTAAGTTAAGTGAAAGTGTTCCTGTTTCAGGAAACAACTCTATCCAGAGCTCGTCTTCACGTACGCAACCAGAGGTTGTTGGAGATAATGCCATCTCGAAGTTGACATCTATGATGGAAGAAATGAAACTATACCTGATACAAGACCGACAGGCAGACCACCGAGCCAAGAGCCCCATGGCAGAACGATCGTCGTTACAGCGCGCAGTGCAGTTTGTAACGTGTCACGGTTGTGGAGTACGTGGGCATTACGAACGTGATTGTCCTAAAAAAACGAAGAGTTACACACCTGTAACTCCCACCGCCTCTGATGTCAAAATAGCAGAAATCCATATGTTGGAACGAATGAGTAAGGACAAGGAAAGCCCAGAACATGAACTTATGATGGCTAAACGGGATAGAGCCTTAGCAGATCTGGAAATGGATTCTACCCCATATCAGAAACGTGCAAAATCAAAGAAATGCGAAGGACCTTCTCGAAGTAAGAGATCTCGACGAAAAATTGGAATCAATGACTTGTTGTTGAGTAGAGAACAAGCTGATTATTCTATCGTCGCAGATCTTAGTAAGCAGTCAGCAAACATCACAATCGGGCAATTGGTGGCAAGATGCCCATCTCTTCGTCGAGAATTAAGGCAAGGTATTAGCACCAGAAGAAAGATGAACGAAGTAAATATAGCGGAAAAAATGAATGAAGAGATGAAGGCACCTCAAGTAACAGCTTCAATCGCGGGACACGAAATTGAAGGCTGTTTACTTGACATGGGAGCTTCAGTTAATGTTATGTCTAAGTAGTTGTTTGACGAATTAGGTTTATCGACAGATAAAGGCTCATCTATTAAACTAAAGGTGGCTGATCAGAGATGTGTAAAATCAATTGGTATGATTTCACAATTACCTGTAACTGTCAACGGAGTAGTGGTAAAACTTGACATACACGTCTTATCTATTGCTGATAAAAAAGATGGATATCCCATGATTTTAGGACGCCCTTGGCTAATTGGAGTCAAAGCCGTCAATTATTGGAGTCGTGGGTTCATGAGAATTGGTGAAAGGCCACATCGAATCAATGTGCAGGTAATACATGATAAAAATGGCAAGAGGAGAGTAAGCTCTCCCGAAATATCATCTGATGAAGATTATGATTCTGACTGGACAACTGACTTCTCAGACTCTGACTCCACCAGTGAAACAGAAGGTGAAATTTATGCGCTGGAAGTTCTGCCACAAGTGATAACTGGACGACTTAATAGCGAATCAGAAACCGGTAAAGAGGAAGAAATATTAAAGAGAATTCAATTTGGACCATTGCTTTCTTTACATGAGAAGGAAGTGTTAGTAAAGACTGTTCGTGAATTTGCATATTTATTTGTTACTCGTCATCAGGACTTGCCAAGTATAACTTTAGAAGAGCACCATATCGATCTGGTAGAGGGTGCAAAACCGGTACGAATTCGCCAAAGACGTTTAGCTCCTGAAAAAGCTTCGATTTTAAAAGCTGAGATTGACAAGTTGCTTGAAGGAGGTTTTATAATTCCGGTAAAGAATGCAGACTGGGTCTCGCCGGTTGTTTTAGTTCCAAAGAAGGGAGGTAAATGGACAGTATGTGTTGATTACAGAGCCTTAAATAAAGTTACAAAAAAGGATCGCCAACCTCTTCCTTTCATTGACAAATTACTGGACGAAGTAGCGGGTCATCAAATGTATTCATTTTGCGATGGTTACAGCGGCTATCATCAAATTAAAATAAGAGATGAAGATGTACACAAAACAACATTTACGACTCCATGGGGGACTTTTGCTTATCTGAGAATGCCATTCGGCTTATGTAACGCTGGAAGTACGTTTCAACGGGTTCAAATGAAAATTTTTGAACCGTATCTTGGTCAATTCATAAGGGTATATCTGGATGATTTTGCTATATACGGAAGTAAATCTAATCATCCACAATTAGTACGAGCAGCATTTCAACGTTTGTCAGAATTTCGTTGTTCATTAAGTCCTGAGAAATGTCGGTTTGGGTTTCACGAAGGAAACTTATTAGGTCATGTGGTTTCTGAAAATGGTATACGTGTTGATCCTGAGAAAGTGCGAAAAATATTAGAAATAAAGGAACCGAAAAATCGAGCTGAGGTGTCTACTCTCATGGGAATGGCTACATACCATAATCGGTTTATACCCGATTTAGCCGGGGAGGCTAAGCCAATCACTTCTTTATTAAGAAAGACAACTCCTTTTCTGTGGACACCAGAATGTTCTTTAAGTCTTCAATATATTAGAGAAAAATTGACAAGTGACCCAGTGATGCGGCAACCGAATTGGCAGATACCATTTATTATTAATCCTTCTTCTAGTTCAGTGTCAATTTCTACCGTGTTACTGCAGAATGATTCAATTGGTAGAGCACATCCTATTCAATACGCTAGTAGATTATTAAATGACTGTGAAACCAGGTACACAATAGCTGAGCAAACACTTCTTTCTTTGAGATTTTCGACGGTGAAATTTAAACATTATTTGTCAGCTTGTTCTTTTCCAATAATTGTACAAACTGACCATGATGCTCTAAGGCAAGTAATGCAGCAAGTGGACCCGACTGGAAGAACAGCGAGATTATTGGCTTCGCTTCAACAATTTGATTTTATCTTTCAACAACCAAAGAGCCAACGAATTAATCACGCCAAGCTAGTTCAACAATTGGGTAATCACTCAAGCTCGGAAGAAGGAGTTTTGTCCGATGATGCAGAATGTTGTGTTGTTGAAGAGGATAAACAAAGAATTAATTTTGAATATGATAAAATTAAAAAGTTCCTCGTGGACGCCATTTTCCCAGAAGGTTCAACCAGTGAAGAAAGAAGAGTGATTCGTAGGAAAAGTATGCCCTATACGATGATCAATAATATTTTATACCGCGCAGGACGAGATGGAGTGCTTCGTAGGGCAGTAGAACATGATGAAGCAAGCTTAGTATTACAAGAGTGTCATGAAGGCGTTTGTGGAGGACATTTTTCTGGAGATGCTACGGCCAGGAAGGTGCTAATGGCGGGTTATCATTGGCCTACGTTATTTAAAGATTCTATCGAATTTTGTAAAACTTGTCCATCATGCCAGGCTTACGGAAAGAGAAGTTTCCCACATACGGAGTTACATCCGATTTTACCCACAGGTGCGTTCGAAAAGTGGGGTTTGGATTTTATGGGTCCAATGCCTAAAACTTCTAAAAAGAATCAATACATTATTGTCGCAACTGATTATCTTACCAAGTCGTCGGAAGCTTGCGCTACAAAAAAGAATACAGAAGCAGTAGCTGTTGATTTCTTGTTCAACCAAATAGTGTGTCGTTACGGAATTCCATTGGAAATTGTAACGGATCAAGGTTCACATTTTACGGGAGGTATAGTCACCGGCTTGCTCAAGAAGTTGTCAGTTAAGCATCGTCGAACAACACCTTATTATCCTAAAGCCAACGGTTTAGTAGAAAAAACTAACGGAATATTGGCCGGGATAATTGCTAAAGTGATTTTGAACAAAAGGAGAACTTGGGATGAACACCTTGGAGAAGCTTTATGGGCGTACCGGACCACACATAAGTTGACCACGGGATTCACACCTTTTCAGCTAACTTTTGGATTAGAAGCTGTGGTGCCTATCGAAATTCAGATTCCTTCACTTAGACTTGCTCTGGAACACGAGTTGGGCGAAGCCGAATCATTGACTGAGCGATTGTTAACTTTGGAAAAATTGGATGAAGGCCGATTCAGAGCACTTCACAAGAACAAGTCAATACAAGTCCAACGTAAGCTGCGGCATGACAAACTGAAGAATTTAATTGAGTTTCAACCCGGTGATTTAGTTATGATAGTTGATAGCTGGCTCATGAAACAACACGGCCAAAAGTTCAGGCCTAAATGGAAGGGGCCGTATGTGATACACGAAAAATTTAATAATGGTTCGTATTCCTTGAGTACCCCAGATGGATCGAAGATTATTAAACCACACAATGGATCGAAGATGAAATTTTATTTTCATTCAGATCATTTGTAGGCTCTTGACCGAAAAAACGATCAAGAACCTGGGGAGGAAATGTTAAATGAAATAATTCCCGTCCAATCCGTTATAGGCAGCAATGCTACAGGAATCCAGATGGAAGGAAGTGGCGGCCACGTAAGAAGTTCATATGCTGATGAGGCCCGGGAGGTTGACAGTTAGCCAAACTGAAATGAGCAATAACTGCCGTTTGGTTACTAGAAGCAGGGAAGGAAGAGATAAGTAGGAAGAGAGGAGAGAGACAGGGGGGGGAAAAACAGAGTAAAATGTATCGTGATTGAAATGATAATAAAAATATATTATTAATGGAATCTTGTGTCAAGTGTATTTGGTATTGTGTGATTTCCAGTTTGCTCATAGGTTAGCACAGGATGGGATTTTTCCTGGTTTTCAGTACCACTTCTTAGTTATATAATACCAATTCCGAGGCTCCACCTCACAACGATCTATCCCCTCCTACTTGTACTGATTCTGATGGTAACGAGGTTCCACCTTAAAAGTTAATTGTATAATCTCTATAACTAAGCATCGTGATCAGTAACTAAGCATCAAGATCGGGATCACCATCACAACCTCACATAGTCTTAACTAGCGTATCCACTGATACTGTACCTTCAAATGTCACGAAACAGGTTCCATACATATACTCAAAATATTGAAGACAAACACAATTCACGATTCAAGACAAACATGATAGTCCAAACCTTAAAGACCGAAATACTAACGCTGGAGCATGATAGAACAGTATATAATACCTGAGAAGCTCCCTCCCACGCTCATCGCTGCCTAGAGTAAAATCACATAGTCGCAGATTGTACAACTCTTTGTTTCCTCTGATCAAAAAAACGGTGGTGCAATATAACGCCATTCGTTTCTGGACACCACTGGGATGCATTGGTTGATGATTCGGGTGAGCCAAGATTCTGATCTCATCATCATCGGTGAAATGATCTACTTTCCTCCTAGCTTTGTTTGCACCAGCGAGTATGCTTTTCTTCATTGCAAGTACTACTGATTTATTTACTCTGCCAAACTGTGGATGGGAATGCATGACAAACTGCTCCTCATTGATTCCAATCTCATTGATCCTCTCATGCTGCACTTGACAAAATATTCTATTGAAGCCCTTGTAAATTTGCATGATGCTTTGGCTTGGATAGTGAGAACCGTTTTTTTTCAACAGAACATAAAAAAACTTGCACAACATCTGAGCAAGCTCTTTCAAAGGAATCTACTCTAATGGAAGAGACGTATCCATGTCACTTGCGATTCTCCATTCATTAAAGTGATTTCTAACCCACGAGTTGCTCTTCTTAGTGCCGCTCTTTTTAGTAGCAGACATCTCACGTTCGAAAGCACACTCATCAAACGCAGCAAAGCCTAAGTCAGATACAGAGACTCTAGAAGAGCTACCGAGTTCATCTATTTCCTTCTCGAAATTAGCACAAGTATCTCCAACATCACTGATCACGGATTCTTGAATGTCATTATCCTCAACATCTCTCCCTGAAAATTCGACAATCTCTTGAATGTTGCTCGAGGGATATTGAACAGTACTAGCCTCAACATTGCTTGGAGGAAACTCAATGCTCATAGGAAATTCAAGAGGATAACTCCAATTTGCAAGATCAGATTCGTTGCCAATCACCAAAATTTCTACGCAGCCATCTAAACCACCGATATCAGACTCATCGGTGACCACCGGAAATTCCGACCACCGGCTAACAACTAACGATAGATCAACTGCAACTCTCTTCCCATTTCTTCCCCGTTTTCTAATACTTGGACTAATCATATCTTGCTCCTGAGATAAATCCGTTTCACTAAAGTCAAAACCAAGATCGAATGAAGGACAAGAATCTGCAAAATTTATCGATTCCTCTACCGGCAATACAACTGGAGATGAAACTAGATGCTCAATCACAGAATTGTCTACCGCAACTAAATTTGCAATTGATCCTACTTTCACAGAAGAATTAACGCCTCGTCGCCTACTAGAACGTCGACGCTTACAATAATCCATGATGCAATCAACATTGCTTCCCGTCAGAAAACAAAAAACCAAAATCAGAAAAAAAAATCGTCACAGAAAACAAGAAACCAAGATGCTCACAGAAGAGCGCAATGCTCACCGAAGTCAAGAGTGAGGTCACATTAACAAAATTGAGCGCGCTCACAGAACACCGCGATGCTCGCAGAGTGCGGTCACGTCAATAAAAATGAGCATGAAGAATTCAAATGCTAGCCGGTAAGCAGCCGGTTACCAAGCAGCTCGACAGTCCCTGTCCACCGGTTATGAAAGGTAACCGTTTTGTGCGCGCGGTCATCGCTGGAGAGCCGTCGCCATCGAGCACATTGAGGCCTATCGGCCTCAATGTGCTAGATGACGCCGGTTCTCCAGCGATAACCGGGCTCACAAAACAATGACCTAATTCATAACGAGTGACTGGTAACAAGATGGAAGATTTCTATTCCAACATGGAGTTCATAAACAACGTTGAATCAATAAAGAAAACAATTTCATTCTAGTCATGGATGTGTTCTGAAGAGTTTCTGAAATCTTTAAAAGAAGGTGTTCGGCTTGACGTCTTGGGTTCGACCCTTTGAAGTGAAAAACTAAATCAACCTCTCTACTGCTCCAGATGTACATTTTACCTTCCATCTGGGCACACGGTACATGTTCAAAACAATGATAATTGTAAAGGGTGAGCCGCTCTCGGGAGGGGGTTAGCCTGCGTAACTCCCGTGGTACACTACCCGCACTTGAAAAATTTAAACTTCCTTGACCATGTCATCGAATTGTCCTTGAGCTTGGGCGTTGGAGAGGCTACGAAGAGGTTGCGAGTTCAATTCTGCCTATTGAATCGCATAGTCAATAGCTATCCGATTGAGGGTTGACTATAGATTTTGAACTCGAAACCTTGGAATAAACGTGGGCAGTATGATCAAAATCTACTGTCCTGCCCGGGCAAAACGGCATGGCATGCTTTTGCTCGGGGTGTTAATTCCAGGTAAAAACCCGGGAGGCCCACCTTCCAGGATATTTTGCGTGACGGGAGGCTCGCTACAAATTCAGCCAAAGGGTGTTACATATAGGGTGAGCCTCCCTACGGAGGCCTCACCCGGCGTAACGCACGTTGTGAATCATTGTAATTAGGACAGCTTCGGAAAATCAGCAATGAAGGTACCTTAGACAAGCATGGGTCACAGGGCTAGATATCAGTGATTCTGCATATGGGAGGCTCGTCGCCTGACACGCAGGTGGTTATGTATAGGGTGAGCCCCCCGCAGGGGGGGGGGTCACGCGATGGGAGCCACCCCGAGGCGTAGGGATAGGGCGAAGCCCGACCCGAGCCGTAGGGAGTGGCTCCCATCGCGTGAGCCCCCCCTGCGGGGGGCTCACCCGGCGTAACCCCCGAGCAAACATTTGCTGTCGGGCAGCCATTGTACACAGCAATCAAGGTACTGCTGTGGAAATGGCTGGTAAATATAGTTGCTGAGTACGTCGGGTTGGAACTCGGTGGTCATGGGATCGATTCCCTGCAGGAACACGTGCGATTGGGCTGCCCGCGCGACCATTCTAAAATTCTCCCCCTGCCCGGGTTTTTTCTCGTGGCGGGCTTTTGGGCGGGGCGGGCATTCCGGGACGGGAGGTACGTCGGGGGAGAATATAAAATCTCATCATAGGGGGTTACGGGTTCGGATACCCGCTGTGACACGCTTCAGTGGGCTGCTCGAGTAAATTTCAGCTCGCGCCCAGGTAAACGAGCTTCGCAGGTTTTTTTGTGGGGCGGGTTTGTTGCCCAACAAACCCGGGAGCCCAACCGCCGCGGGCGATTCTGCGGCGGGAGGTGCGTTGTTTTGAAGGCAAAAAAAATCAAAAGTGGGTTACGCATGCTAAAATACCATTCTCCTCTGAATTTAACTCATTTCCATTCTCAACTCCAACCGAGTGTAATCACACTACAGTGTGTTCAAAAAAGTGACCAAGTTGAACCATGTCATTTCTTTAGTCACAAAGACAAAAATTGGAACCATGTCATTTCCAGCACCACCCTCTTGGACATAATTCCTACTAGTTATTGAATGACTAAATGAATTTGCATTCTCCATTGATCTTTAAATAATCTAAGAAATTCATATGTTATTGGATTTTGTTATTCCACCTATCAGTAATCCTTTTTATACCTCTTGTTATTTTATTTTTTATTTAACTAATACATTGTTTTTCTTTGATAAATAAATTTTTATAGATTTAATTTTAGAAGAAAAATCAATTTATTTTGATGCTTTTGTCTACATTCTTTTTTATTTATAATAAAAAAAAAATTGGTTATGTTTTCATTTTTATTTATTTTTATCTCAATGTGAAACCCCTTAGTTGAGACTCAAATCTGAAGGACATTACGTGCAAAAACAAATCTTGAAAAGGCCGTGTACGCCTGCCTAAATTCAGTGAATCCCTTGCCCAAATGCCGCTCTGTCGTTGGCAGCGGGTGCCAGAATCGCTGCCCGCAGAGTTAATAGGGCGTCTTAATGGTATCGAGATGGGGTTGCGGGGTAGGGTCGGTGTGCCTAGTGGCGCCGAGGTGGCTCCGTTGTTTGGTGAACCACGACTTGTCGCATTTACTGACCTTGAAGCCTGAGTCGAAGGAGAGATGACGGGAGATTGGTGTCAACCGTTTCAAGATTTGAAGTTTGCTGCCACAACGGGAAGAAGCCATGAAGCTTGGTCGGGGCTAGGTTGCTCTCCCCACCTACGAATGGAGTGAAACAAAGTTGGATGCGTAGATTTTGTGTGTTGCACAACCAAAGACCCCATTCTAAGGTGGAATTCAAGGAATTTGAGGGAAAGAGCAACAACTAAACCTGTGAGCTTGGTTTTGCAGATAAGCGCTAGCAGTAATTACAAATTCGAGCAGCAAGCATTAGAAGGGTGTTCTTGCAACTCCTACTGCTGTGGACCAAAGAAATACTGTAAGTGTCGATTTCTCCATGAGAAGTTCGGGTCGTGCATGGCCTGTACTAGGGTAGATGATGCTCTTCATTTCATTTTGCAATATCCTTGAGTGGCTATGGTATAGAATTTGGTTGTTGAGAACTCTGGAGTTTTGGGTATATGGCAATCTTAATAATGTTTTTCTGCATACTTCCACGCCGATCCAGGGCATTGAGAGCTTGAAGCACTACTTCAGAATTCAGGACTCTCGATGGCAGCAAGAGTGGCGGAGCCTTCAAGCTACCGTGTTGGAATTTTGCTTGATGCACGCTATGCACCACTTGTTACGAGAGGTTCATTGAGATCCGAGCAACCTTGCCCGTCAACATTTCCAGGACGGAGGGCAACCGGGGATACAAACATTGACTTGTGGATCGATGGCAACATTTACCCGGTTGATCCAGGAACAGGGAGGCCACCTCCATTCAAAACTCTTCGGGATTGCCTAGAATTCATATGCCATGGAGAGCAAGGTCTGTACGGATATGTACGCAGAGTGGAGGTCGGTGTTGGAGGAGGACCAACACGGCGTTAGTTCAAAATGCAATGCCGACATTTTGAAGAAGAACTCGGCAAGGTGAGAGACGACCTTGCTGGCAGCAGAGTGAGGCTTGACCATTACAGGGACATTGAGGATACATGCATGCAATTGCGGATTGAATCGGAGACTATTCGTGGCGAGATGAGCACCATGGAGAGAAATCATAGGGTGACGGTGCAGGGCTTGGAGACCGAGGTGTGTCCCTGGCAGCAAGCAAGTGAGCGCCTACAGGAGGGACCCAGCCCTTTAAAGGACACGCCTATGGGGATGCGACGTAGGGCTCAACCGCTCAGGGGGATTCATGAGTTGAATTATGGTTCGGGGTGGGCAAAACGCAGAGTGAAGCTCCTTAGGACGCATTTGCAACCTCATCTCGTGGATACTGTCAACAACAACAACCGTGTCAACCATGAGAAGCAGCGACTTTATGGGGATAAAGCTTTCCAAACAGGAACAGTTGTAGCGTTAGCAAAGATATTGTTTGGCATGAAGGTCTAACCCTCGCAACTCAACCATTTATGGAGCATGTTAAGACAAAGATTGCTAGTAACGTCCTCAAGGCAATTGGAAAACGGGTAGGGCCGGTAATATTCTTGCTGCTTGCGACCAAGCAGGGGTGTCTTATCGCGGCTATGGTGCTATTTATCAAGCCGTGAAGGATCCAGTTCGGGCTTTGACTAAGGATGTGAAATCCAACATACTACCTAGTCGCTACCACATTAGAAGGCTTCGGGAGGAGCTAAATGCGAATTTGCCACAATTTATTGGCCAGTACTACCACGCTGAGGGAAGGATGGAGCTGCCAACAGTGTCAAAGAAAAGCAAGAAATCCGACGAGCAGCGAAAGGAGGTGGTCTTAGATGAAAAGAACTCGCTATTCACGGACCTTGAGGTGGTCCAGCAGAGAATGGTGATCTTTTATGGCATCATGGAATCAGGTATGCATCCTCTTCTTATCCTGTTGGCAGCAAAGGTGAATGTCCGTTTGGTGCCAACAAGTGCATTGTGTGTCTTTAACAAAGGAAGCTAATTCGATGGCATTACACAAACATTCTCACGTGAGGAGATTCTTGCAGAGTTGGAAGGGGCTCTGTTGATATTTGTCCTCAAACTAGAGGAGGCGGAGATTGTAAACGGGAAGAAATTTGAATGTGTTAGCATCACGTTGATGAACAGGGCATTGGACGCTATCATTCAGGTGGACCACGAGAAGTACAATCTGAGCAGGAGATTTGGCCAGTTGCCACGTTTCAGGTCGAGAAGGAGTCCTACGATGTTCTCTGGTGGATACTTGGAATGTCGAACTTACCAGGTGTGATTGCAGCCCAGTCAGATGGCCAGAGACTACATGTCCCCGGAGTTGGTGAAATCGATGTGGAGTGGCACCTTGCAGCAGACATGAAGACAATTAAGTGCATGTATGGGCTTTAGTCTAGGCCTGCATGTGTGATGAACTGCATATACTGCGACCAAAAGAGGATAAAGCTCATTGTGGCGACAGCAAGTCAGGCAATTGCTGCCATCAAGAGTCGTGGTAAAGCAAACTGGGTGGGGGGGCTATTTTCCAGTAGCGTACCTGAGGAACCTTGTGACATGACAACATCTACTAGGTGGAGGCCTATCCTGCCAATTCCTTTGTCGAGAGTGCACATTTGTACACTGCATGCCTTGGTTCGATTGACGGAGAAGATTGTGCACATGCATATCATGTATGTTTGGAACATATAGAATCAGAGACTTATGGCTACTACAACTGAACAGATGGAGAAGTTGTTGTCCGCAATTGAGGCTCATAGTGGAAACGTAGAGATTAAGAGGGACCTCGAGCTCAGTGGCACCACTAGAAACGTGCCACAGAAACCCTCTCTGAGTGGTGTTGTTGCCAGCAGACTTTTTAGGCCAAGCGTTTGGTTTGGCAATGATAAGGCCTAGAAGGATATTTGTCAAGCTGAGAATAATAATGCTGGAAGTGGAGCTGACGACATTGCAAAGTATCTGATGTCGCAAGCCTTTGAAGAGGTCGTACCATATTTGACCGGATTGGTGTTGATAACAGAGCTAAGGATGCAGTTCAAGCAGAAGATATACAAGTGGGGAAAGGCATACTTAAAGGCCTTCAGAGAGGAGCATGTTACCCATTATATGGTATGCTCACTGCTTTGTCTGTTGTTGCTTTTGGTCTTTCTTCAGTGGGCGCCTGCTTGACCTCAGCATCCACCTTTTAACTTCCTTCTTCTTGTTGACAGCACGTAATTGTACGGCACTCTACTTGGTTTGTGGACCACTATGGGAGCCTTGGAGTCTGGAGTTGCCAAGGTATGGAGAAATCACACCACCAAGCGAAGGCGGCACATCAAGCACATACAGCCCATGGTGGTGGGGAAGCCCGTACTAGTGCGATTCTCCAACACTTCCAGCATTAGTACCGAAACATACAACATCGATATAGAAAGAAAATGGAGATCCTAAGAGCTGTACCTCACCCAGATGACGGACCACGGGCCCTAGCGGCATATAGGAGACGCGAGCGGTGGCATCAATCAAACGCTGACATCGCCTGCCAGGAGTGGAGGTCAAGGAAGAGGCGTGTTGGGGGAGCATATGTTCTTGAAGAAGTCGTGGAGGGCGAAGGAGACGGCTTGATGGAAGAAGAGTCAGAATGGAATGCCAACGGGGACATGGTTGGAAGTGGGGGCGAGGAAGTTGAAAAAGGGGACGCTGCTGGCAACTATGAGGACATTGCGGATGCTGGCAACAAGGGTGCCGCGGAGGATATTGCCCCAATGTCGACATTGAACATGCTGACAGCGACTAGGGGGCTCAGAGACTTAAGCACGGTTGTTATGTTTTTTCTTGGTATACAATGTTTTGTAGGAGGATAATGTTGTACAGAAGTAATACCTTTCATTTCAAATGTATCCTATAGAGAGTATACTGAATCGAACAGTTTCATGGTTTTGTTCTAGGTTTTGTTCTGTTTAGTTCTTATTATGTTTTTTCTCATTTCTATAGAATGATGTTTTTGAAAGTTCCTTTGAGAACCACTAAATAATATTTTAAAGAGTATATGTATTCTGTAAGACCTTTAGATGGAAGTTGAATACAGGAGATCCTTCTAACTTAATCTTTGGCGTTTGAATTTATGTTAATGAAAATAGTCTACAAGGCCGGGAAGAGGAGATAAGCTCGTTAGTTATTATCTCTTTTTAAATTTATTTCTCATTTCTTTAATGGTTTTCTGACTTTTAATTTAATTTAATTTCATGTTTTTCCTCCCATCTTTTTAAAACGACGTTTTCTAAATTCCTTTGTGATTTTTCAATTTCTGATATTGTAGTGTGAACTTTACTCCTTGATTACATGGTTTCTCATTTATAATTAATGAGAAGCGATCTTCTTGAATTTATTTCCAAATTCATGATATTTTGTTCCAATTTCGGTCTTTTTTTTCCTCGCATTTTGGAATTTTTGGAATCGTAAAATAAAGTTTAAATTTCATTTGGTTTTTATTATGTCTCCATTTTTTTCCCTCTTCCAATTTTAGATAATTCTCTTATCTTTCAATTTTTTTTATTTTTTTTATTTTTTTTTTTGGGTTTTCATCTTGTTTTTATCTTTATTTTATTCTTCCAATATTGTAGTATGAACTTTACTCATTGATTACTGAGTCAATAATTTATAATGAAAGATTTTTGTTCTGTTTTGGTTCTTATTATGTTTCAATTTCTTGATTTAGTCATTTTGTAATTTAATTATTCTTTGAATTTTTGTACCTGGTACGAAGGGTAAGAAATACGAAAATAACATATAAAAACAAAATAGTAGAGCCAACTACACTTTTACGAGAAGTTATTCCAGAATAAATTATAAGATTTTCATGAACTTATTCAAGGCATATTCTTTAATATATCAAATATGAAAAATAATTTATACACTTTTTTATTTTTAAAATATCATAATTTTCTCATTTGATAGCAGATGATGTTTTCAAAAGTTCCTTTGAAAACTACTAATTGATAATACTTAAGATTTCATTATTTTCCTTCTTCTCTCAATTCTTGTTAAGGTTCCTTACCATTTGGAATTTTGAGTTTGCTCTGTTTTGGTCCCCTTAATTTTTTTTTCCCTTTTTTGTTTTTTTTTGGTCCCATCATCATTTATTTTTTTCTTTTCCTCCATTTTTTATATTTTTCCCTTTTTCCTCACTTTTTTTTTCCTCCCATTTTTTTTTGCTTTTCCCCATTTTTTATATTTTTCCCGAGTTCCTGACATTTTTTTAAAAACCTTCTTGTGTCCCTTCTATTTATTTTTATAATTTTTTTTTCTCAATTTCCCTGAATTATTTTTCCAATCTTTAATGATTTTGATATCTATCGTCACCTTTTTGTTATCTTCTCATTTTTTAATTTAGTTAGTTTCCCAACTTCAAGATAATCAGGAGTTAACAATCTTTAAGATTAAATTGTTTCCCTTCTCCCAATTTTATTGAATTTCCCCGCCCATCACTATTTTAGACCTTATTTTGTTCTGGTCTTTGTCTTGTTTTTATTTATTTTTCCCTTCTCATTTTTAATTATAGTTAGTTTCCCAACCTTTTTTGTTTTTGGTTTCCTACATTCAAGTATTTTTGAAATTGCCAAATAAGGTTTAAATTGCATTTGGTTTTTATTATGTCTCCATGTAGCTTTTTTCCCCTTCCAATTTCAGATAATTCTCTTGTCTTTCAATTTTTTATTTTATTTTATTTTTGGATTTTTATCTTGTTTTTATCTTTATTTTATTCTTCCAGTATTTTTTGATGTTCACTTTCTTTTTTAAAACATTTTTTCTTTTTTTTAATTTTTTAATTTTTTAATTTTTTTTTTAATTCAAATAATTTTAATGTGATGGGACACTGTAGAGGAGGTAGCATTATAATGGGCGCCGGTCATCCCCTACGACCGTGGCGCCCATTCCCGCGCGGGGTAGAGAGGAGGAGGAGCGCCCCCCTTCCCCCCTCTCTTGCCGTCGTTGTTGACAGTAGACTCCCTCGCAACGCCGTTGTGCGTCTTTGACCTCGGAGGGGAGTTACTGCACCGAGCTCACCATTGGTGGAGCACGTGCGGGGAAGGAGAAAGGAGCTGCGAAGAGGGGGACAAGGGTTGCGCGGAGTTGAGATGACTGAGGTGAGGGGGATGGGAGTTGAGGGGGAAGGGAGTTGAAGGGGAAGGGAGTTGAGGGGGATTGGGGCAGCAAGGGAGGGAGGGAGTTACGGGTGAAACAAGCTGCGGCAGCACATGGGCAACTAGGGAGGGAGGGGGCTGAGGGGGAAGGAAGTTGCGAGGAGTTGGGGCGGCGAGGGAGAGGAAGAGCTGTGGAGGAGGGAAGCTCCGGAGGATTGGGGCAGCGACAAAAGGAGCTTCGGCGAACACAACGAGGAAGGGAGCTCTTGAGGAGAGTGCGGTGCGACAACATCAACAAGAGAGGAACTCGAGCTGTATTAGAGCTGTGGCAAGAGAGTTCAGGAATACCCTCCACTCTTTTTAATTCTA
Source organism: Ceratodon purpureus (assembly GCA_014871385.1). Lineage (NCBI taxonomy): Eukaryota > Viridiplantae > Streptophyta > Bryopsida > Pseudoditrichales > Ditrichaceae > Ceratodon > Ceratodon purpureus. The sequence goes on along the minus strand of CM026426.1, from coordinate 13,260,694 downwards.
CTATGGTTGTTGATCAGTTTTCTTGAAGTTCAATCTATTACAATTTGGCTCCCCAATTGACCTGAGCTTAGTTTGCAAGGAGGATAGACACACTGTAGCAAATCTGAATTTAAATTCTTAGGTGTGTGTATCCTTGGAATTGCTTGAATTGTATTCAAGAAGCCAAGCTCATTGTTTTAGCTACAATGTTTGATGTCCGCAAAGAGGGTAAGCATTTCCGGAGTCTATTTCCTACTTAGTATACTTAAGAGCTAGTTAACTTACAGTCCTCGGTGCATTGTGTCTCTAACATCTTTATGTTGTGTCGCAGCCATGGTTGCTGGCAGCAAGGACGACGGTGTGCTCACGCCGTGGAACCTCCCTTTCGACCTCAAGTCTCTACCGCAGGATGTGGCGGACAAGCTCGTGGTGATTGCGCCCTTCCTTCTTGGTAGGAAGAGCGCAAACTATGACATTGATTTCTTCCATCGTACACTTGGCCTCTGCGACACTGGGATATCCTTCTCCGAGCTCAGCAGTGACAAGGTATGCAAGAAATCCTTGTTCATAGAGAGATGGCCGGAACGACATGGAGGGCGCCACCACATTGCTGACTGCAGTGACAACCAGGCTATCGCTGCTTACACAGAGCAGCATGCGAAGGTGTACGGAGGTGAAGGCCCTGACAACAGGACATATGGTACCTCCTTTCTTCGAGGCTGTCATCTGACCTTTGAGTTGGGCAAAGAAGCCAACTGGGCAAAGAAAGCTGCGACCTTGCAGAAGGCACGTGAGAAGGGGGATGCTCGCAACCCTCTCTAGCTCACACCTCCAGCCTTGAGAGAGCAGATCGAGGCCATCATCGACATGCTCGCTGGCCACATCGACGACAAGCCCTCTGCTGGCAACACATCCTTGGCCATTGAGGGAGTCGGCACTCAACCTAGCCACGGCGTCCTTGTTATGGGGAGCAGCAGCAAGGGAGGGCCTGCAGCCGATGGAGCTCGGGGTCGCACTCGAAGCCAGCTTAGGGCAAAGGTGGCCTTGGTCATTGAGGAGGAGAGTGTGCCCAAGTCTTCACTTGCTCGCAACAAGGTTGAAGACCGACCCACCTCAGATCCGAAGGCGAAGTTGGACCAGGCCAAGGCCAAGAAGGCGAGTGCTCAGGCCGACCTTGCGAAGAAGGAGGCTCAGAGGGATGTGGTTCTTGGAGATTTGAAGAACCAGAGGACTTTCATGAAGGAAAAGGAGGATGAGGAGAACCGGTTCTACCGTGCTGCCACCAAGATAGCCGGGGCCGCTGGCAACACAGAAGAGAAGAAGAGGTTGGATGCTTTGGCTTCTCTTGGTGGTGATCAGGCTTCCAATGCGAGCAAGGCTGCCCAAGAAGCCCAGCTTCGCATTGACAACAAGGAGATGTAGCTGGTAGCATTGATGGGGGACATAGAGAAGTGCAAGGCCGAGATCAGGGTCCTTAGCGTGGAGATATTGGCACTCGAGCTGGCAGCGGCATTCATTCGCCCAAAGAGTCTGCTCCCACACCTGCCATCCGAGTTTTGAGTCCTCCCCATTCAAGTTTCCAACCCTTTCCCCTTCTATGCACAGTACTTTGTTGACACCGCTTGTGTACCTTTGACATGCGGCTGCTTGGCACACCCACATTGCATGTTTGAGTTTGTCTTCTCCCTTGACGCCAAGTGTAGCCGTTGCTGCCGCTCCTTGAGTGGGGGGTGGCTTAGGCAATGGGGATTTCCATTGCATGAGTCAGCTCAAGCGGAGCTCTACCACCTCTAGGAGGTTCTCAAGTCCGGGGTGGGAGTACCAGACTTCCAGAGCTCCGTTGCGGGCCGCAAGAGGGCGGCTGAGCGCACTTCTCCTCCTTTGGAGGAGGAAGACCAAGTCATGAAGAAGGCTCAATTTGAATAGGTTGGAGGGGCTTCGGATCCGCTTGTCATCGCCAAGACATCTGCTTAGCCCGTGGTATCCGCGGCCTTGCCTCCAGCAGCCGGAGGGGATGCCAATGGTGTTGCCAACATCTAGAAGTCAGATGACATGAGCTTTCTCCAGGAGACACAAGCCCCTCCACGTGAGGAGGCCAACGACACAGGCTCTCATGGTGGTGGACTCAGCACTAGTGCCACAGAGTCCGAGGGGACATCTCAAGACCCGGCTAGAGCTGCCCTGGAGAAGCTTGCTGATGCCATCGCGAGCTCAACAGTGCCTTAGAGTGTTTTTTTTTTGTTGACAGTGCCATAGCGGATTAGTATTAGCGGCATCTACGTTGTTCGACGTTGCACTTTCATGTGCTGCCCTGATTTTTCACTCTATGTTCGCAGCTGCGGTGCCAGCAAGTAGTTGCTGGCAGCAGTGTGTAAGTAGTTCCGATAGGGGGGGATCAGACTTTCTGGAAACCGAACCTCATTTTTTTGGACACTTATGATGAATGTTATCCTATTTTATTTGCATTTTGTACATGAAGCTGCCACATTGGTCGTGATGGTATGGAAGTCGCCTTTGTCGTGAACCCTAATCTGTGCTGGCAGCAAGGTGTTCTAGAAGTAGACTTGCATTCATCAAGGGGGAAGGTTATAGACCATTCTGGGGATGATAAAACATATATTTAACCATACATGATGTCTCAAGCACAACGCATAATCCCTTACAAGTGTAAAAAATCATTCTGGCATCTTTACTGAAACGTGGAGGCATTTCATATACTGTGGGTAGACTTGTGAAGACCCTGATAGAACACCTTAAAGCCGTGGTGAAAACGTTGCTGTCCTACACTTCGACTATCTTGATGGTTTTGGAAACCGCCACCTCACCAAGAAGTTTACGCCTCTCATTACGTATGTTGATCTACATCAATGCTTCCAACAAACTGTGTTAGTACCGTCATGCTAGCAACAAGCAGCAGCACCCTACGTATCTAAAACCAATGGAGTGATGTTGCTTACATGTACCTTTTTTTCACGTGAACCGTCTGCTTCCACGAGAACTATGTTGTACTCTTTGGGATCATCGTCTCCAAGCGTCATTGCAATTTCATGGCACAAGTAGGATACAGGCCAGTCCTTGCCCACTTCAAATGCTGGCATTGGTCTCCCTCTAAATGTACAACAGACTTCTACCATCTCCACCTCTGGTAGATGGTCAATCGCATCCCATCTGTTGTTGGCAGCACCCCTAAACCTTGTATACTGGAACGTGGTGTATAGTGTTTGCCTGCCCACGTGGTACCGGAAGACAATGCTCGACCTATTCACAACACACTTGATAACATCCTGGCCAATGTGAAACTTCTCAGCCCATCCAGGATTCATTAGACTACTTAGGAGTACCTCAGACAAAGAGTGTAGAACGAAGGGTGTAGGAGTCCGCCGAATGTTGTCACATGCGACCGCAAACAAGTCCACCATAACATGGACAGGCATAAACCATTGCTCATGGGCGAAACTACTACCAGTGGACGCTTTCATTGCATTGGAAAAATCTGCTGTCAGCTTCGTCCTGAAGGCTTCAAAGGTGTGCATGTCTGGCAAAGGCCACTCCACGTCATTGAAACCAGGAAGCGGGATTGGTTCTATCCTCCCGTACAACGTAGGCTCTACCGGAGGAAAATATACGCCACCAAGGAAGAATGTACCCGTGTCCAACAAGTCTGTATGGCTTCGACCATCCCGCGCCGCCTCCCCAATCTCTACATGGAGCACAAGAATGGGACTGATGATAGATGTGGGGTGCACCCAATCATCAAAGTGCGAGGAGTATAGGTAGTTGGCCATGCATTGCGTACTCGCTGCCACAACGGGATCCAAGCTTAATTTGCGAGGCTGATACGCATGCCGCACAAGCACCTTATCGAGGTTGCTTGCTCCACGCACACAAAGTGTCGAGGAAAAATCCATGATATGAGCCTTGAAGGCCCCATGAAAATTATCTCCACCATGCCGCCTTGCCTCTCTACTCCAAGGCCCCTCCGACTTTGGTTGCAGCAGAACCCACGAATCCCGGTCCAGCATCATTGGGATCCAATTGCCATGGACATCTTGATCGTTGTGCAGAATTACGCTCTGAACTAGCGATTTTGGCCGTCTAGCCATGCTTCCCTAAACCCCAAGGTATTGGAAGACACAGTAATGAACTATAACATCTTCCTTTCGTACCAACCAAGGCGAGGGAACATGCTGCCAGCACAGGGAAAATCACATTTGCACAGTTTGAGCACTTGACGACGGCAAAATCCTGAGTTGGTAATCAAAGATGAAGTTTTCCATAATCCTGCCTAGTCACAACTTTGCCCTTAGGAGGCAAAAAAGCCTGGATCATGTCAAGACAGGGAATTGATCGATATGAAAAAAAAGTTACCTAGTTTTGTAGCTCGATGGCAGGAACGACACATTGAGTTGACAGCAAAGAAAGCCGCACTTCCACCTTGATTCAAGATGTCCTACTTAAGCACAATTTGCTACATATACAACACCCAATACCCCAAATCACCTGGACAACTCGCAGCAAGTGCCAACTCTTGCTGCTGGCACCGAATTCCCACACTCACGTATTTCTCCCTTCGCACTAACCCGCACCCACTCTCCCAAATCAGTTGGAATCCTCCCAGCCCCAACTCCCGCTGGCTGCAAACAATTTCCCAAATGCCACGCTTCTCCCGTAGCGCTAACACCTGCTGGCTGCACTTACTCTCCCTACACGTTCAAAAAACTTTGGCACTCACTCGTCGTTGGTGGAGGAGGTAGGAGGGCGGACTCATAATTTCCTCATTCAAAGTGCTGGCAGAAAGTTTGCTCACACGAGCAGGCCGGCTCGGGATCCGGTCCTTACTCCGCCAGTCTGCTGTCAGCTCGCCACTGTAGCAACGCCCTTCACACGCCTTACGCGAATGCCATTGGTTCAACCCCCCTTGGCGGTTTGCTGGCACCACTGTGGCACATCCAGTGCCATGTCAAAAAGTACGCGGGCTGGCCCCGTTTTTTTCTCTCACGTGCTGCTTACACGGCCTTTTCTAGACCTTTTTTTGCACGTAATGCTACTTTTGATGTGGAGTATTTCATATTGTTTGACAAATTTTGACAAGAAACAATGTCTCTTGGATCAAAAACCCAAGTCAATACCAAAAGTGTCTCTTCTAAGTCGTGTTTCCGCACCAACTATCCTGATGCGCCCTAAACCCTAATTTATTATCCACTGCCTTCTTGCGCCAACTTACCATGACTCTCCAATCTGAGAATACATAACCTTCTTCCTTTCCTGAATGCCTTCCACTGCTCTTCTTGCCTTCCTATGCTCTGAGCTGCTTACACCCATTTTCATTTGTTGTTTCTTAATTAGATTCAAATGCATGTTTAGGGCCTCTACTTTGTTTTTATTACTTGTACTTTTGGATTTCTTACTTTGATTTATCCTGCTTGCTTATCTTCTTTGATCTTGTGATGCACATGTATTGCATTGATCTGCTATGTCAGCGTGTAGGTGTGACCTTCTCGACCAACAACTTTGGCGGCCATCTTGTAACAAACCTCCCGACAGGTTTGCCACCAATTCTCAAACAACTTCACAATAATTAAGACAAAGGTCCAGAGATTAAAATTCAATATATTTACAATATAGCTATATGAGCTACAAAGATCAAAATATAATGTCTGAGGCTCACCACCCAACTATAGAGAAGTGATCACAAAAGATGTTGCTCACTTTCTCTCCCAAGCTTTTATATACTAGTCTTTGTCCAAAGGAACTAGAGTCTATCCCACAGTATATCTCAAAGTCTATCCTATTCATAGATCTTTCTAGATCCTTCTATCTCCTTTACTCCTATATCTGGAATAAAGATAATTCATAAATCCTTTTATCTCTTTAACTCAGAGACTCTTCTAGATCTTTCTATCTCCTTTACTCCTATATTTGGAGTAAAGATAATTCATTACCATCTAAATACATCATGGTCGTCTAATTCCAGTGCACCTCATCTTGAGTTTTCTATCTCTTGTACGCACGTTCTCAATCTGGAGCGATCTGACTCCAATGCACTAAATATGGAGTTGTTTAACTTCAGTGCACATGTTTTCAATCTGGAGTTGTCTGATTACTTTCATCCTTTGCTTACACACTACCACATGTTATTAGAAGATTTCATTCATCGCGATACCTTACACATCTTTATTTGCCATCTTCTCTCCTCAAGGTAAGTCTCCAATTCAAGATATACTAGCCCTAGGGGATTCTGCCCTTAAAATCCAATGGATGTTTTTATATTGTTAGGTTCTTCTCAATTGATTCTCGGTCATTTATTGTTTGTAGTTCTCATCAACTACTCCTTTAATTGTTTTAAACTAATCGGTTCCTTGGTTGAGTTTATATGTTTTTTTCTACTTCTTTCGTCATCTATTCTATCTAATCAGAGTATGTGACAATTTTCTAATATTTGTTTCTATATCACATTGTCTACCCTAGACTTGTGTCAATATTTTGCACTCGGACTCCGCATCACCTCACAACCTTCTTTTTACTGCTTTGTATGCCTTACACTTGGTTCAATTGCAATAGTCAAAGTACAACTATATTAATATTTTTTGTAGTGTTGATTTGCTCTAATTAAGCATCATGTGTCAATTTGTTAATTGATTTCTTGTCAATTTAGAAAATAGGTATTGATATGGTCTTTTGTCCATTATATCATATCGGTTTTGATGTTTTTTTAATCAATGTGTAGGACATTCATGGTTCTTACAAGTGTGTAGCATTACAAGTTGGCTGCAGAAGCTAAGTTGATTCCTATTGCTGATGTTGATTACAACTTTACACATGAAAAATCCACAACAAAGTCCCTAGTAATAGGAATTGATGGAGGTGATGGAATAGTGAGTTGTAATTACAATATATATATATATATATATATATATATATATATATATATATATATATATATATATATATATATATATATATATATATATATATATATATATATATATATGTATATATTCTCTTCATATAAATATTCTTTGTATAATCTGTATATCTAAGAGAATTGTCATCTTGTGCAAATATCCCTTTTTTTTTCTGCATTCACATTCCTGCATCTAATCTTCATAGTAAGGTAAGCATAAATAATTGATCGATGAATGATTCTTTTAATCACAAGTGGCATAAGCAAAATATGAGAAAAAGAAGATAACTCAAAAGATGGATGGATTGGAGTTAGACAATTCCAAGTTGACAAAATGTGCACTTGAGTTGAATCATTCAAAATCAAGAGCATATGGACAAAAGCTAAACAACTCAAGATGAAATGCACTGGAATTAGACTATTCTATATTTAGATGATAAAAGACTTTATGAAATAAGACCAAATTTAAATTCTAGTTCCTCTGAAGAACAAACTAAAATATAAGACTTAGGATGAAAAGGTAAAGACACTTCTTATATGATCACTTCTTTATAGTAGGCTGGCTAAGCTTAAGACCAACATATTTGGTCTTTATTTGTACATAGTGATTATTATATATATTGAGTTTCTTCAATTCAATATTGCCTTGGTGCCTTGGTTGTTTAGTATTGTAATATTATTTAGGTGAGAGTTAGTGACAAGCTTGTAGGAGGTTTATAAAATTCATTGATTTTAATATTTATTTTTCAATATTATGTACTAACTGCTACTTGTATAATGAATTTAAAAAAATAGAGAATACTTCCCTAATATTTATAATTATACTTTGATTTCATCAGAGTTTTAAATAAAACTCATGATAAATACTTCTACATTCCTCGGCCCTTTCTTCTTGCATCTCCTTTTAAGTAACTCGTTTTTTGGCCGAGTTGCTGTACCATTACCAAGTCATGCCACAACCATTACATACCAAACAAAGCAAGTACATGTAAATGTGACCAATTGGCATTCAAAACTAATAACATTTAAATGTGAATTCATATGCAACAAAGGAATAAACACTTTGACTCATGCCAACCCCCTCAAAAACCAAAGTGCCTTATTCAGATCCGCTTTCACATCGACAAAATCAGGTGAGGGAAGCAATAAAGCATTAGGATCTACTCACCGTGAGCAACAGAATGAGTCGGTTCTCAACTGTCACCATCTCGTCCTGTTGTCTTGTGGACCCCCAATTCGCCTGCACAGAAGGAATCGTCCCCATTCAAATCATTCCATTTTCTGCAAATGAATCCCCTGTTTGTGCGTACGCACACCCACTCCACTCATTCAGGCATTCACTGATATTGTATTTATTAGCCAATTGTAGGTATCGGTTATGGATTTACTAGTTCGTCACTGCCAGTGTGGAGCTTGCTCACAAGCATCTTTATGCCCTCAAGGATTAGTATCAGTGGATACAATTTTTTCCTGCTTCTAAGATCGGAGACTCGACGTATGCTGTTTTTTGTGTTGTTAGCTATCGTGTGCACTGCATCAATTGGCAAGGATTCTCTCCTTTGGTACCCCTGCAAAAGTTAGTTAGCGTTTAGGCTTTCAACATGGTAGTACATATAATGTTTTTCAGATTTGAGCCTGATTTTTTGTAACTAAATAGCTTGTATCACTACAGAGAGAAGCATGATTACCTTCTATGAGTGGACAGATTGAAAGTCTTTTTTCTGTTAGTGCTACCTTCTCTGCTATGATTGGTCTTCTAGGGTTTAGGGATTTAAGATGCATTTTGTTTAGTTACCTTAGTAAACACTGCCGTGTTGTTCAGTTGCGTAATACTCGTCTGGAGATCCTTATTCACTTGGTCGAGATAAACAGTTCGCTTTTCCTGGAACAAATACTGGGTGTACATGGTTTTCATACTATCAACGTCCATCACCATCTTGATTTTGCAGATTGCTCTCAGCGTCTTGAATTGTAAATCATCGCATACTAGTTCCCGCTTGCCTTTATTCCATAGCTTCATCAACTGCATGGCATAAATTACTTGTTAGCACCGCTTTATTTTCCTATATGTGCAGAACAACGTATACATTAATGATGTACGAGACTAGAGTGATCATAAGCCTCACCTACTTCATCGAGCTCCTTCTTTGCTGTAAGACGCGACTTGTTGGCGTCGAATACCACCATCCGAAGTTGCATAATCTGATGCGCCTTCATATTGATGATGCTTTCCAAGCTGTCGAGCTGCCATTTGCAGATCAACGATATCAACGGAGTTCCGGAAATTGTAGCCTTAGCCATAGTGAATACAGAAGTCTCTAATATTGGTCGACTCACAAACTGGAGTTTAAGGTGAAGGGACTGGTACCTGGCTGCCGAATATCCCCTTCTCCTCTCGCATGGGGTTCAACAGATTTTGGAAGTGCGATTCCACAAGTTGAGAGTCCTTGGTCCGACTGAAAATTCGCACCAGCCTTGCGTCCAAGAAGCGAATTTTCTCCATGACGGGCGTGTTGGGGTCCATGACACCAGCGCAATCGAACTCTGCGCACCTTGTGTCTGTAATTTGTTTTTGCAGCTGCAACGGAGCAAACAGGAGCTTTCCCAGAGTCATCACCCCTTGTCACAAGTCGTATATATAATAATTTCTTAGAATCATTTTACAAGGCATTGTACAAGGAAATTCCAGTCCTGCTTGCCTGCAATTGCAGATGAACTGACTTGGCCGTTTCCGCATCGAACTCGGCTCGTAAAGACTTGACCTGTCTACGCATACCATCTAGACCTGAGGCTTCCTTGCAGGCGGCCAGCTCTTTGGCTTGCATGAGCTCCAACGCTGAATGCAACAGCATGTTGGTAGTTCGGGCTGCTCTGATGAGCATGCGGTTTCGCCTCAGCTTGATTTGCGAGGCTTCATAGTAAGCTCTCCCTACCACCCCTGCGAAAAAAATGAATCAACCTCAATCTTATGTCAGCTGCTCTTCTAGATCTTCCAGTCAAAGCTAATTCGTCCAGTGGACCTAAAATGTCACATTCTCTGCATGATAATGAATACCATAATTATTCCTGTGGTAAGGGATTACCGAGCCGATTGATTTTGAACTCGAGATTAATGGCTCTCTCCTTCAGCATGCTGTTTCTCTTCGTGTCTTTGCAGAGAAGCCTAAAGAGTCACAGCACTAATAGAGCTGGCAATAAGTTCGTCGTTAATAACGGGGCTCATTCAATTGATGATTCTCTAAAGAAAAACGACGTGGGTGCTTAGCCCTCGGAGGTTATCCACTAAGTAATTGCTTCGACTGCTGTGTCCTACAAAGCTAGTGAGGTTCGTACATCATGTTTGAATCAGTGACGAACTGACTACCCTTACTGAGTAGCAAGTCCCGAGTCAATACATAAGTCCTTACTGGTAGCACGAAGTCGATACATAAGCAACCCACATAAGCTGACAACTGTGCTGTCGCGGAGAATGTGGAGAAGCAGTGTTCCTAAAGGCAGTTACAATTTCAAATGATTTCAACTCAGCACATTCGTCTTCTATGCAAATTTACAACCAGACGCACGCGGTCAAGGATCTCTAATGTTTTATATTATTTCACAAGCGAGAGACAAGGTACATAACTAGGACAGAGAAAGAATCTGATAATGATTTCCATACAATTCAAAGGATCGTGGAGTTGAGATTTTAGTGCCAACCGTTGCCATTCCAGCCCCTTGGCTTCCCTCGAATCAGGCCAAATGAAGGCTTCAGACATAGTTATCGGAGCTTATAGATCTCCATATACTGTATATCAAACATTCTTTCAAATCTCGACACCCAAAGGGCAGTTTCAGATACTGTTTCAGCTACATGTTTCAAATCCTACTATTATATGGGCAGTTTCAGATACGTTAAATATGACGGTATCATCAAGAGAAACGCTCCGAGCTTAAAGTACGTCTTAGAGCATGAAGTGAAGAAAAGTGCTGTGCAACTCAGTATGACAAGAGGTTGACTCAGGAAGTACCCTTAAAACAAAAAAAATCAATTCACAAAGCTTCTATTTCTGATTCGGAAAAGACTCAACATACTCAAATTTACATGATCTTTAAGCCATTGTCGGCATCCAGCTTTCCTAATTAAAAACCAGGCCAAAACAACCTCCTGCTCCACGAAATGACACCCGGACTCCAAGTGATTTGCTACACCGAAGGGTACTCGTGCAGGACGCAACATAAGCACCGGCTTCCACACGGAGGCACATCATCCAAAGAGCAGCTTAGTCACAATTACTACGCCATTGGCAACTACTAGCGGAACTGCAACGCAAACACCCAATCCCACCTCAAACCACTAAATTATAGTCCTCATACTCACAGCGCAACAGTTTCAAATCAAACCCAACAGCATCCGCAAAGCCCTAATCACCAAAAGCGGCCCTAATCACCAAAAGCGCAAGAAAAAAGTTGGTTCTCACCTCGCAAGTACTGCACAGCGTGAATAAATCTAATCAACTGGCTCTTCATCGACAACACTCGTCCACTCCCCATCTCAGCCACGGCCAAGCCATCTGCCAGAACAAACCACATTTGATCAAAGCACCAAAAACCCTAATTATTACCAGCTGAAAACCCAGACAAGATGGCTCGTACGTCTCGATTACCAGATTCTGCGCAGAACGATCGGCGATGTGAGAGAATGATGATTGCAGGAAGAGAGGGACGAGAAAGGCTTTACTTACAGAGGACCAGGAAGCGATCCTCGTTAAGGATGGCGACAGCGTTGGGTATTAGCAGCAGCGCTTCCACGATCTCGTACAACCCCATGGTTGCGGTGGGAGGTCGCGCACATAAACCATGCGCTACGCCACCATCGCCGGCGAACCCTCGTCGACCTCTATCCATCGTCGACCTCTATCCAGCGTCGTCCACCTCCGCATCGTCCACTCTCCGCATCGTCCACTCTCAGCCGCTCTCCTTGGCGTGGCCAACGTCCGCCCAGTCTCTAGTCCGCCTTCATGCCCGCCGCACTCCGCCTCCTCGAAATAGCTCCCACGTTTACGATGGAAACACCCTGTAAAAACAGCGTTCACAATTTTCACAGCGTTGTGGCTTGCTAGCATAAAACTCCAATTACAAGCTGTGTAAGACCTCTCTCCCCACGCTCCTTTGCAGCTCCCAAGCTCAAGCCATGGAACCTGGTCTCGGTTTTCTTGGCTCTATGCTCCTTGCAAATGGGCCTCCTCCCTTAGTGACTCCAGCTTCTGTTCTTTCTTCTACATGCATGACAGTAGTTTCCTCTACTCCTCCACCTCCTCTTTCACTAGAGAAAAATTGGAGTGCAGGTGCTACAAAGCTCTTAGTTGAACTCTGAAGTGAGATAATAGAGTCCTTTGGTTCACCCAACTTCCAAAAAAATACTGGTTGAATATTAGAGAGCAGATTGTATTGCAGTTTCCTAAAGAAGCTTCAAGAACTTGGATACATGTCAGGGACAAATGGGACAAGTTGAGGCGCCATTACTAAGGTCTAGCCACCCATAACCGACCACGACCCCATCATCAGCATGTAGAGTTTACAAAAACCAGCCACTTGCTAACGCATTCAGATCTTTATTTTTCATAAAATCGAAGGTGACGAACCGCGGTGAATAGCGTGGTGAATAGCGTGGGGGTCTTATCAGGAGGGCAGTTGGTGTCACCATGCTTGATTACTAAAACTAACATGGATGAAATTAGTTAGTTTGTGATATTAGTGATGCAATTAGTTAGGTTTAGGTTTGATGGCTGTGGGCGGTTAGTTTGCAATAACAGGGCGGCTGATTTGTACTTCATGACAATAATGAAATCACATTCTTCGTTGAAAGGTTTTTACATGTTTGAGTTGTTGATTCAAGAAACTTGAGTGGTTGGTTTTAGGTTCTCCAAGGGCTACTCTTTTGATCTCCTGAAACACACTTAGAGTTTTCTCCTACGCTTTTCTCCTTGAACATACTTAGAGTTTTCTCCTGCAACGAGAGCACTGTACCAAGGAGTCTCTGTCTACAAGCTTTCTATACAAAGTTTTCTTAGAAAGTAACTTACACAAAAAATCAGTCACTACCTAGAAAGATTATAGTAGTGGAAATCTGAGTTGCACTTGAGCTGAAGCATGATCTAGTCAGGAAGTTGAAAGCTTACAAATTCCATTGCATTGAGAATGAGAGGTAGACCTGGACCCGGAGTTAGCAGGTTCAATGAAATGCAGGAGCAGCATGTCTTCTATGAAGATGAAGGCGATCACTACGTTGGACTTGGGCGGTTGGCCGGTGACATTGATTCTATTGGTGGCAGCGATGACGATGAGAGCAGTTGGGATGAGGACCTGGTCGACATGCAAACGGAGGTGGTTGATTTTGATGACCTTGAGGTGTTCCAAGACGACCGCAATGAGCGAAGGAGGAGCAGGACTGAGCAACCACCACCAACATCAAGGGGTCCAATCAACACACGCAGAGAGGGGTTGTTCCAAAGGAGACGAAGCCGGAGCGCTGGAGGCGTGCGCATGTTCACAAATTCATTGGGCACGGGCTTAAGAAGTGTATCCACGCAACGATCTGCATTTCGTCCCTTAAGTATGCTAGCGCAACAATCTTCACAGTTTGTGGATGATGTCACACATAGAAGTCCTCCATCTAACCATGCTCTTCGAGACATCAGCAACCAGCAGAGCATGAGTCGACAGCAAGGCCACACTGTGAGGAGCAGAAGGAGAGGGAATTACGTTCCAAAGAAAAAAGGACAGTAGACAAACGAAGAGCTCAAGCAAGCTATGGATGTAATGGGCGATGGAGCAAGCATGAGGAAGGCATCACAAGACTTTAACATACCTTACTCCAGTCTTTGTGAATGGTGCTACGGTGTCCGCACATCTTGAAAACGAGGTACTGCTGCAGTCCTTAATGCTGTAGAAGAGCAATAACTTGCAGATTATTTGGTGAACATATGTGAATTAGGCTATGGATTAACCCCCACTGCCTTAAAGCTCAAAGTTTAAGAGATTACCAGAGGAAGATGGACTCCATTCCGCAATGGCATCCGAGGGAAAGGCTGGATGAAATGGTGGAAAAGAAGACACCCTGAGCTGACCCTACAAGTGGTACAAGCATAAGAATCAGCAAGAGCTAAGGGATTGTGTGTAGAAAATGCAAAAAGTTTTTATGATAACTTAGAGGTGTTGTACAATTTGCATGCTTACACCGCTAACAGAATCTGGAACTGTGACGAAACGGGGGCACAAGCTGTAAGAAATGGAGGGGCAATTGTCATTGCTAGGAAAGGTGCGCAAAATGTTCACTCCACTGTGCCTGATCAAAGGGAATGGTTGTCCACATTAGTATGCATCAATGCATCTGGGTTAGCCATTCCGTCATTCTATATATTTCGTGGGAGACGCTTTCGACAGAACTATATTCAAAGATGTGAGGCAGGAACGACCATGGCCATGCAACAAAAGGCTTGGATGACTTCATACTTATTCTCTGCAAGGATATCACATTTTATCAAGAGTGTTAGGCGTTTGAGAGGCATCTCACCTGAGAGAAGGCACTTACTGATATTAGACGGGCACAATAGTCATGTCACTTTGGAAGTGGTGCACGAAGCCAAATCTATAGGCTCGGACTTGGTAATCCTTCCATTGCACACCTCCCAAGCCCTGCAACCTCTCGATGTTAGCGTATTCAAGCCATTTAAGCAACATTTTAGAGCTTTATCGTGACTACTGGTGCAGCAAAAACTTGACCCAAACAGCATCAAAGGAAACACTCTCTCATTGGGTCTCATTAGCTCTTCGAAAGGCCTTGTCAGAGAAAAATATCAATAGTGGTTTTAAGGCCACTGGAATCTTCCCTTTGAGTAGGATAGAGGTCCTAAGGCACTTAGCACCATCTCGGGTGTACATAGAGCAGTCCAGCCAGGGAGAGGCACAATGTCAAGATCATCTCTCCAGCATCGATGCTGTTCCGGCACATGAAACCTCCAATGACCACCTTGCATACTAAGCCGAAGCCGAAGAGGGGCAGCGCATAGATGTGGATGCAAGAAGCGAAGATGACCACCATGTCCAAAGTGTTGAAGGGGAGCAAGATGACTTTGCAGCAGATCATGCACATTCAACACAGGGCGATAATGATGAGAATTCACCTGAGGACATTGGAGCCGAATTTGCTGAACAGCCACAAGCGGATGTGGAGCATTACTTTGTGGATGCAGATTCTTCTGATCATAATTTCGTTGAGGAGGTCATCAGCTACGATAGGGATGGTGATGTTGATGACTCGATTTCGAGATTCCTCACACTCCCTACAGTTACAGCGCGCGTGACTCGGAAATTTCGTGACCCTATCATGGATTTTACAAAATCTATCATGCTCACATCTGACGAGTATGTTAATGCAGCAGCATAAGTGAGACAAGCAAAGGCTGATGTACTAAGGGACAAAGAACGAGCTCGCAAAAAAAAAGAGTTGAGAAAACAACAGAAGGTGCTAGAGCGAGAGGAGGAGAACCGGCAAAAGGAGGCGCGCGCAGCAGACTTGGCGCAAGCGCGGCTCCTGAAGATCGCTGGTCGGGAAGAAGCCTAAAGGGCAAAAACACAATGAGCTTTGGAAATGGCAGAGAAACGATTTCAGAAGGAGGTAGAGAAGGCACAGAAGGCCGCGGACCGCCTCGAAGCACAATTGAGGAAGGTGTCAGCAACAGCCTAGAGATCAGAGGAAAGACAAGCAACTATGAGAAGCATACACTACAGCAAGCCTCTGCACTCGGGAGTGAGCCGGTGAGGTAAACAAGAGCGAACCCCCCGGGCATGATGTTGTGCTATGAACGTGGAGCGGCCGGCCAATCGGAGTGACGGATTTCTACATGGCTTCCGGATTTTTTTTATCTTAGGGTGGGTGATTTCTGTTTCGTTCAGGATTTACCTTCGATTGATGCGTTGGCACCAGAATGTGCTCTGTAGGTGTATTTACCCTTCCTGAGTTACAAGAGTTTGTTTTCCTTGTTATCTTACCTTGAACTTCACTTTAGTCGCCACAGAACTTCGGGCTCCACGTGTCTGCTAAGATGAATGAATTGTTTTTCCTGGAGGACAGGGCTATGCCGAAGTGTACGTTCATTGGTCTTTCAATATTGCTGAATTTTTATACTCCATATTCCGGTTAAATCTATTGTTGCTTCTGCCGGTTTAATAGAGGCAGCATCTTCGCGACATGGTGAACGGCTATGTGAATTTAAACATGTCTTGACGACCCCGTATACAACTTGCAGAACATGTACTAAAACATTGTCAATGTTTAAAGGAGAACAATGCTGATACTATTATAATCGGTTGGAATCATAGATGTTCTACCACCATCAGACTGGAACTTCTATGCTGCTTACGTGCAAGCATGATGTAAAGCGGAGACTGTTTGTCATAGTAGTATGGATTGATGTGTCTTAAGTGTAACATCTATCAGATGAGATTTTTTTCTAAAAAAAAGGCCGTAAGCTACGACATGACCCAGAATGTTTAGAGTGAACAGGGAATTCATGGTGGAGCCCTACCTCAATACCATTCCGACACTACAATAAGGAAGATTATCGCGTCTTGTAAATTTCATATGGACATCATGTTCTCAAAAACCAACTACAAATTGAATATAAATTCAACTATGACAACCAAAAAAAAGTACATATTATAATAAGGGGGTAGCGTATTGGAAAGCTAACTATCTATCTCTGCGGTTACTAAGTAGTCATGAACGATTCATCCTGAGATCGTTAACTGAGTTGAGTTTTGTAACGACAAACCATAGCCACAGACAAGAGGTACCTGTACAACATTATAAAGAAAGGTTATTTGATACTTTCATTTTACAGCTTCTTCTGTTCAAATTAATTTTAAAATAAAATGGTAATTACCAAAAGATCCAACACTAATTCGCATAATGGAGCATGCCCGTTGTAACTAGACATGTATCAGAACAATATCGCAAGATTAACTTAGCATAAAACAGTTTAAAACATCGGTTCAATTACACAATTAGAGACTGCAAAAAGGCGGGTCTCAAAAACTTACCTACAACTTAGAAATTGTCATCTGCATTGTATCTTAACTTTTGCCGAGGTCGTCTTCTTTCTTCAAAAATTTCCCGAACCTCTCATTCAATGAATATTTTCTAGGCTAGATTGCCTCCCGCGTCCATGGAAATTCTTCCGCTACCCATGGGTGAAGATCCAGTAGTTTACCTTTGGGACGTTTACGTATCTCAGACTTTGTTTCCAAATCTCGATCTTCAGGCTCGCTTCTCTTCCCCCAGTCGCCATTGTTACCCTCTTCATGTAATGTGACCATGTTCGCAGATGCTTCAACCAGTGTCCTCTTACAAAAATCTGATGTTTTAGCCACAGCATCTTCCACTACGTTCTCCACCAAGCAATCTTTATCCGTATTAATGTCGAGCCGTTCTCTACGTCTTTGCCTTCTGAATTTGCCTGCCTCCGAGTCAGGCACGTAGATATCATAATTCCACCAAGTAGGTAAACTCATGAAAAAACCAGCTGCTGCTTCCCTAAGGGTGCTAACCTCGGAGGGTGGATCTCTCACCTCATCCAGACGGGAGGCGCCTACATGGTTATTCACGTTGGATGTATTCCCCTTGGCGCTTTCAGCGTTACTATTGTACACCACGCTCTCAGAGCCTCGAGAGTCTAAGTCACTAAATTTGTCGTCCATTCCACCTGACATTTTGAATGGCAAGGCTTGCTATCCAATCAACACTAAAAACTTCAGCAAACACCACAACTTCTTTCCTCCTCAGTAAGTGTAAACCCTAATGCTGTCTACAGCAAAAGAAACATGCAAAAACAAAGTCCATAAAATGGAGCTACAGAACTCCGAACACATGAAAAGAGACTGAGGAAAAATTTACTTATAAGCTGCAACGCACAGACCAATACACCTATACTTTCCATGCAGGCTCAACATGTCCAATGTAATAGACTGCATGTGCATGAACAGAGAAAGGAAAAAGGAGTTTTACCTATCAAACTAATGCATGCAACATCGCATGTTCGGACACATGGGATTCCTAACGTATATGGCGTACTATAGGTTCAACGCAGTAGTTGAATCTCAGACCTTACTTAATATAACTGGATGTCCCCTCTCTAGTTAAGACTCTCCAAACTGTAAGTTCTCTACAAGCACATGCGATGCATAAGAAAGCTGAGTCATACTACCCAAGTTCCACACCTCGTTCGATTTACACGTTGCCTTGTAATTATCTCAATTGTTCCATCGGAAGTTCCCTTTTTCATTCTGCTCGAGAGTACGTTCGCATTGTACGAGAATAAGAACGTACCTCCAGGATATCGTGTAGTGTTTTACCGTCCATGTTTAATCCTCCACATTCACATGATTGCCGCAAACTTCATCATCAGGAGCGAAGGGTAAGTTGTCATCTTCGTCCTCAAAATCCTCGTCAAGCCATCCCACCGGATCGTTGTCCGCCTCTCTGTTCAAATTGGCAGCGTGCAGCTCTGTTGCTGCCACATTTTCCCCGGTGTAATCCCTCCTATCCTGTGACTCCGCGGTCCCATTAGGGGAAAAATCAGGTCTCCAATGGGCCTTATAAGACAGCCCGGATTAGGTGAGCTTCCTGCCCGCTGACACTTCTCTTCGAAATCCTGCCCGCTGACAACAAAATTTGCCCCGCTGACAACAGGATTCGCTGACAACAGGATCTGCTGACAACAGAATCCGGTACTGTCCAATGGAATGACAGCAGTGGGCACACGGTCGGTGACAGTGTCATTACTGCTTGTATTGTCCAATGGGGGGGTGGGGTGGGGTGGGGTGGGGTAGGGTGGGGAAGGGAAGCAATTGGCTGGACCCCCCAAATGCCAACTGCTCGCACTGCTGGTAGCATTTGGCGACCTGCTGGCACAGTTGGTGCCAGCAGGTAAAGTGCACAGGCATGGCCTAATTTTCAGGCACGGATTCCGACCAAAGGCCCATAGGAGACCCCAATCTTCCCCTAATGCCTGCTGTGGATCTCTGGAAGTGGATGGCCCTGTGTTTGCCCTATCATTGGAGGTTACTAGTATCGCAAGGCCGCGTGCTTCCAGTACGTGCTCTGCTGCATCCGGTCGCATCACATCATCGTCTTCCTGTGAAATTCGCCTGGAACGTGGCTCCTTCTCCAGAACGACCTTCCAGTCCGGATCCTCCAGGTCATCAACAAATACACCTGCGACCCCTTTATACTGTCAACTCCTGAAGATAGAAATCAAAGCGTGTTCGAGAGGATCGTTCTATTCACGTTACTATGAGTACATAAGCAAGCTTCATATTCAATGACGTTTATGTATTCAAGGCTGTAATTTAATCCATTGCACTCAATGTGCACTTTTCCTTTCATTGATTATGCAATAACAGACACATTATACTGCATTAATGGACTCTACAAGTAAGTATGATAAAAGTATGAAGTCATTCTCACCTGGAAAATAGAATAGGGGAACACAAACGGATTCTCCCGTAAAGGATCCTGACGCTGGGCATATTTTACGAGCCAGAAACCGTGCTTGTCCTATCGGACAGTGGGGTTCCGCGCCAGATTTGGCCGAATCCAACTACATTTCATGACTGTCCGCGACATAGTAGAGTAACGTACGGACACAATCTTCTTTACAAGTCCAATATAAGGCAACTCTGCTGCAACAACATTTTGGTCCTGGGGTGACGCCCGGCAACCTTGAGGGGACATAACGAAAACACTCGAATCAAACATTTCGTAACTTACACTTTCATTTTCTGGCAAACACCTGTAGTGATTCCCGTAAGCCCACATGGAATTATACTCATCTGCATTCCTTGAAGGTGGAGTGGAAAGTACAGCAAGGTCGACATCCACATTTTCTCCACTGTCCAATAGTGTCTGGACACGATCTCTTAGCCAGTGAATAAACTCTGAGAGTGGGTGTGATCAAGGCCTTCTCCTCCCAGCCATTGAGGACTGCAGGTCTTCGTACTCGCTGTGGACAGGGAAACCAAACCCACTGAATATATCAAACAAGCACAGCAAGTAATCACTATTTGTAATATCGTTCAATGCATGAATATGGAGTCAATGCCATCGCTTTGCGTTTAATCCGTACACAGAGAAAATATCATAACATTAGAGGCCAACCTATTTCCGCATTCATTTCAGATATCACATGGGTTATGTTTTGTTACTAACCTCCGCAAGTCCTGTGTACGAACTGAATTCCACACGATGTACTTGTGAATTGCAAGCATTTCCCTTTCGTCCAACAGTACTTTCTTTATCGCACCCTCCAGAACTTCATCATAATTCTTATCGTCATCCTCCATATCCTAAATTCGCCTCTTCACGTTGGAAGTGAGAGTTGTGTATTCCGCGACAAAGCCAAGCGCCTCATCTGCAATATAATTCGTAGCCATGCAAGCCTCAGGGCGGTGCTTCTTCCGAACAGATTGCTTGAGGTCATACATGTAACGTTCCACGCCGTTGCACCAGCGGCTGTGGACAGGGCCAAAAACCTGTAGCTGTGGTACTAAATGAATCATTAAATGAGGCATTGGGTCGAAAAACCCCATGGGAAACCATATTTCCATCAAACTTAGGGTTTTTGCTGTGTACGTCTCCAAATCATCTAGTCTTCTGGGTTGATGACCTTAGCGCAAATCCGCATGAAGACATTACCTGTGCGGATGACGACGTCCCTAGCGCCAGGATGTAAGAATCTTCTGACACATGCAGGAACTATCTGTTGCAAAAGAACATGGAAATCATGGCTTTTTAAGCCATTCATTCTCTTTTGGCCAATATGCTTGGCCAATTGACCCGCATATCTTGTCGCGGTCTTCACTGATGATAGGAGGTTGATGAATCTACCTCGAGCATGTGGAGTAAGGATATATGGGGCCTGCGGTTTCAGAAAACTTCCACTGTTGCCTATAGGCCGCAGGTGAAGCTCGGGACAATGGCGACCTCTCCCATCTCCATCTGCTTCCGTACTAGATGAGCTACCTATTTCCTCCATGTCTCTGCGAACGAGGACAGTGTCTTTCTCCCCCAAAATATACCCCAACATGCTCTGGCTCACATTCTTCTCGCAATGCATGGGATCGAGTGTGTGTCGCAGTGGGAGTTCCTGAAACCATTTCAGAAATTTGAGGTTAGCATTTAAAATAACGGTATCTGTCAAAGTCGTAGTGAAATGAAGAATATGCTACCCGTAAACCAAAACGAAGGAAAAGCCCACGATAAGAGGTTAAAAAAGGTACAGCTGAGATTATGATTTAATCGGCAGCGATGATCAATATCCACGTTCTGTCGCAAAGGGCCCCCGTATACATCAAAGAATGAACATTTACAGAATACAAGGCTACATAATAAATTGACGACAGAGTCATGAAACTTAAACGACTCCCCTAAACACGGTCTCCTGTCAAGGTCATTATCCTATACCAAACTGAGATGAGATTACAGAAAGATAGCATATCTCATCACGATGTAATTAACATTAGGAAAGATAGATCATTGACAAGCGTCTTCAGCAATAAATTTACTGTTGGTGAACAGAATTGAATTGCTCCGTATCTAAAATGCTATCGAAGTGAACTGTATACAAATTGGTAAAGGCAAATAGGGAATAACTGCATTGACGCTAGTATGTTCATAGGAAATAGAAGAGTTATCTAACGATGAACAACCAATAAACAAGAGAATGGAGAGTCCTACTGAAACCAACATTACAATTTTACACTGGAACAAAAAACAACTGTGGAAGACTAGTTCGCACGATCATTTGAAGACTAAGCATTTACTGGTATTTCTATAATTGTGTTCTATTCATTGGGCCACCGGGTCTGTTTCGTGACATTCTACAAGTTCTAGCATAAAACATATACCATGAGAGCGGAATCTCCAGTGGGGATTTAAATCCGGTATTGAGAGGGACATTAACGATCAAGGATCGGCACATCAGGGTGTAAGGTGCCCAATTACTAATAACAACCAGACTGGCTGTACGTGAACTAAATTCAATCATGCACATTAACAATAATTATATGAACATAAGAAGTTCTCAAAAATAGAGGAAAAAATCAGTGGACTAGTACTGATGCAGAGTCCATATTCTTTTCCGTAATAGAATTCCCTATTGCTAAACCAAAAAAATATTACACGTTTAGAGGAAGACATTGATAGTATCTATACCAAAGTCCAATGTGCAACAATCTAAATGAACAAGAGGGAATCCTTAAAAAAATTAACTGTACTTCGAATTAAACCATAACTATAATCCAACGGTATCTTCCTCTCTCGGTTAGGAGCGCAACGTCTAAAGGCAATTCTTCCATTGTTGTTTTAATGTAAAACAAAGGTCTTTTACCTAGCTGGCTTTAAAAATTAAAGAACGGAACTGTGAGAAATAACTAAGTAGAAACAACGGTGCATGGCGCAGCCGCGCACACATAAACCTTTAATTGAATTTTAAACATTAAAATAGGAAAATCGGTACATACACTCCAATATGGTAAAGAGAAGAGCGCTGATACGCGCTTAACACCGTGACGGCGAACCGGGTCGCCTTTGGCTCCTTTGATCCCGCTGTTCCGTATCCACGCTTCACGCTCCTCACCGCATTCTCTGATTTCCCTTCCAGTCAGCCTTAATGCAGGAACTCTATGTTCCGATTGACCTCGGTATTGCATCTCATTCTCCCGAAGATAATGAGCTTCTGGGAGATATATTTGATGCTGCTGATCCCAAACATTCCTCTTTAGGAATTTAGACCGTCTAGTGATAGTGTTCGGACCACATTCCACGCAGCCTTTGTAGCCTTTGGTAACTAGCCCAGCTACAATCCCATATACAGGGTAATCATGTATGGTAAACATCAAACAAGCTCTAACATAGTGATAGGAATTAGCATGAGCTCTAGAGGCGTCTCTAATTAAAGTACCCCTTGACCACAGCAATCGCAATTCCTCCAACAATGGCTCCAGATACATGTCGAAGTGATCGCCTGTGACGGATTTTTTCCCAGGAATAATTAAAGATAACATAACAAAGAACTTCTTCAATGTTAACCACGGGGCGACGTTAAAGTTCAAGAGCATTACAGGCCACACAGAATATGTGCTACACTTCTCCGAAAAGGGGTTGATACCGTTTGTACTTAAGGCGAGTCTCATGTTCCTGTTATTAGCAGCGAAAGAAGGATAGGTTCTATCAAAGGAACGCCATATTTCTGAATCGGCAACACTCCTCATTTTACCATCGATGCTCTTATGGGACGCTGCATACGATAAAGCAACTGGAAGGGCTGGGCTTCCGAACATTCTTACCAACCTCAGTATCAAAGGGAAGTATCGCAAGACGCGCCTTGGAACCATGCTTCTGCCACATTGACGCCGGCGACTAGCATTGCACTTAGGACAGTACTCTAGATTACCGTTATCGGGGTCTCTAAAGAGCACACATTGGTTGGGACAGACATGAATCATTTTGTACTTTAACCCTAGTTTTTTCAGTAACTTTGTGGCTTCATATTCGTTTGTTGGATGACTGTTTACCTCAGGTAGGATGACCTTGGCCATGAGTGTGAACAGTTCATCCACCAATGCTGCAGACGCCCTGTGCATACGTAGGCAGTTGATTATGAGAATCACCGCACTCAGCATCGACAACTTCAAGTTTTGGAAAAGGGGAGTTCTGGTGGAGTCCCTGAGAAAAGCCTCCTCTGGTGATATGGGATTCGCTTTGCCGTTATTCCAATTGATGTCCGCGTCGTCTTCCGAATCCTCAGATAAGTGTTCTTCTTCAAAGTGGTCCCATGCCTCCTCGTAATTTTCGTTCTCATATTGTCCACCATTGTTGTCTTCGAAGCGATTGAAGTTATACTCCTCATCTGCCTGTGGCACTCTGGGCAAGTTCATATCACTCTCATGCTGCGTACTTTGTTCTCCCTGTGCGTTGTTCCTGGCATCTTCTCCCACATTATCACGTTGTGGCATACCTTCTTCAGGAAGCGCTCCTCGTTTGTTCTCATCATAAAATCTCTCTCCGACTTGCATATCGTACATGTTAAACGCGGTAGCAACGCACTCCGCGAGGTCATAATCATCCTCGGTGGGGTTCATGGCGTTCTCTCTTGCCTGGTTCGCTGCTATTGCTCCGTATGTTGTCTGTATGTGTTCTTCCCACTCATCATCTGAGTCGTCAGTTTCGTATCACTGTTATAGTGTTTACAAGAGGTCAGTTTGGATTCTATTGCAAATGTGTATCAAGTGTGTTCTTTTCTCACCATCCGGGTCTCCTGTGAACGATTACCTCTGTAATTAGGGAGCAAGTTCTCTAATCGGAGAAGTGTATGATGAGTAAACGGTGATCAACACTATATTCATTAATTTGGGAATTTCTCATGTACCAATTTGTTCATCACCTTAAAATTGGAATGTCCATCTTAATTAATGGAATATGAAGAAGACCTCAAATGTTCCGAATATATGAAATGTGTCATAGGTCAGGGAATTGTTAGATCTGTAATTGTTGGCTACCTGATTGGGAACGTGGTGGGAACACATTGGGAACACATTGGGAACACATGGGGAACTCATTGGGAACTCATTGGGAACATACTGGTAAATATAACTTCCAACGAACAGTACTGGGAATATTCCTTGCATACATCTGTCATTTGTTTGGAGCACTGCAGAAATTAGATGAGAAGTTTCTGGAATTTTATTCAGAACAATACAAGATTACAATTTGAGATTAAAAAAATACAACCGATAACTTGCTTACGATGTGGATTGTAAGTCTTTTCGAATGTTCAAGACAGAAGTAATGAGCAATGCGATCTTTATTTTATTGTTTTGGATCTTGTACTCAATTTGTCCAAAGCATGGTTCAGTATTCTGAATAAATTCAATAGTTATAGAAGATGCTTAAACTATTTGTATCTTACCAAATAACGGAAAATATCTTGTACTAAATATAAACTTCATATATCAACTATATATAAACATTTATTTTGCTAGTTAACACATGAGACTCCGATTAGAGGATAAAAATGTTCAAGATATATAATATATTCAATTTGGCACTCTTGCTAATTATGTCTAAGCAATTAAGGTGACCACCTTAAATGCATGTGATATAAAAAGTTGTACTCCATAAAAGGGGTAGTGATAACTACCGCCTTTTATTGAGGTGGTGGCAACAGCCACCGTTGTTACATCTTGTCACTACATCTTCAAGCTCTGTCTCAGGTGCTTCGGGTGGGCCCTGTTGGTTGGTACAACATTTCCTGCCTGTGAATCTCTCCCCAGCAGCACCAAGCCATGAAGTACCACAAATTCGCTCACAACGAGTCCAATGGGTTTCGAACCCGGACCGATTATATGGAACGCACTCATTCCAACCAACAGATTTGAGCCATGGCTTGGCGACAAAACATGTACTGCACATTCTAATATAGAGATCTCATCATTTCATCATCAAAATGGCCTATTATCACATTACTTACTCCTCTTAAAAAACTGTCAACTAAAATTCATTCAAAACAATGGCAATCATTACACTAGATAATATGGACTAGAATCTATGATTTGAAGTAACCATGTCCAAAATGTAAAAATATTTTCATACTTAATATTCACATGAATGTTTTTTTAGGCTACATCAATCTTTAATTATTGATGGACATGCCTTGTATGAGGGCCTCAAGTGATGTAAAATTTATTTGTTGCCCTTGTGAAAATCCGTTCAAACTCATACATAAACAAGTCATATACAAGATTTAGGTTGCCACCTTAATTTTTAGAATTTCACCTCCTGAAAATGATCAACGTTATTACTCAAATATGATTAAGGTGACCGCCTTAATGCTAACCTCTTAGACTCAAATATCTCAGAAACGGCTACGTACTCGACATGTTAGGAGACCATGAAAGTATTCATCTACCATATGATGAAAATTTGATCCCCCTCTGTTATACAATAATCCTGACCACTGCAATATTTTAGTACATGACTGAATATATAGAAACATGCTAATTTTATTATGAGCAAATTGAGGGGTCTACACTTAACAGCTTTAATCAACGACGTCTACGTAATTCCATACAATATGTTTATCGTGACACGTATCCATTGCACAAAATTCAACCAAGATGCTGTGGAAGTGAGGAACTATTGCAAGTAAAAGGATTGGCTTGAACACAATATAAAGTTGGTCACCTTCCGCCAAGAACACCCTTCCTGATATTCAAATATATATAACACACCTTGTGCTGAATGTATTATCATACATACCATTGTTCAAGTTAAGAGGCTTACTTTACCCCTTCTAAACTGTTAGGTTATTCAACTTGACACAATACAACATAGACCTCGATGACACTTACAGGGCCAACTACCTTTGCAGGGATCACATATGAACAATGATTTTTAACTAGACATTTTTCATTGATTCTCAATCTCAAATCTGTTGAATTATCTTTATTTCAAAATATAAAAGTTATTTATTCGGAAAACGACATACAACTTTTATCTTAAAACCAACACTTGATCCCACAAACCTGAACCACACAATCCGCTGGTCTTTCTCCCCCTCTAAACTACAATACACTACGTACAAAGTTTAGAAATAATTCTGAAATCACTAAATCTCTAATTACGTAACACATTAGCGACACCACACCCTCATGTTAACATAGAAGGACCATGTCAGATTGAGGTGAACACCTTAAGGTAATCTCACCTCTAAGAGAAGGTGAATCGAAATGTATCTCTAATTACGTTACCTTTTAACCACAGAACAACCTGACAGTAACATAGACGGATCATGTTAGATTAAGGTGAACACCTTAATTTCGTCTCACCTTCAACAAAAAATCTATCGAAAGGTATCTCTAATTACACTATCATGTTAACCACACTATTGCCTGAGGGTAATATAGGAGGACCACGTAAGATTAAGGTGAACACCTTAATGTCATCTCACCTTCAACAAACAAATCTACCGAAAGCTAGAGAATCATCAAAGAATACCTCACATGTGATGGAACACCATTCATTAAGAGTCCTCAGCTCTATGCAATATCTGAATCATCGGAATCCGAAGCAGAGTCCGAGCACCGATCCAAATTATCCTTGGCTATTGCAATTTGCAAAGCTGGGATGCCAATGTTAAAAGCTCCAGCTCGAAGTCTCCATGCGGTCAATATGGAGTCTGTGTGTACCCAGCATGGTGGCTGTGTCGAATCAGCCCTCCACCTCAACGCACTCCTTCCACTGATATCCCATCCACGATAGAAATCCTGCATTTTGCGGTCCTTCTTGAGAGGTGTGAAATACTGGACATAAATATGTTTGTAGTGTTCACTCGTTGCTGATAGCTTTGGGTCGGAAAGGGCCAGGGCCAACCACACAGGTTTCGGCTCCTCTTCACTTTCTCCAGGACGCAAGAAAAGCATGAAGCCTTCGGCACAATCCCGGGCAACTCGAAATGAAGGCTGCGGCCTAGCCCTTGCCGGCCCAATGAAGCGGTCATCTACATCAAACTCCTCCCTTACGCTCCCATCACCATAGAACATATCTCTCGCTCCCTCATGTACTCGAGTCGTAGGCCAAAATCCGTCCAAAAGTTGCTACGACGGTAATGCAATTGAAGTCGGTAACATAAGCGCGTCTCTCACAGTCTTCCAGTACGTAATCAGGTGCCTGTGCCGTGCAAGATAATTTCCCGAATCATCTTGTGCTGCAAGGGACTCCCAATAGGTGATAAATCCCGCCAAACCCTTCACGATTTCGTCTTTGTTTCGCATTGCAATAGGAACAGCTGCAAGCGGCTCTCCATCGGGCAACATCTGCTTCCCTGCAATGTTTGTACTCCAAAGTTTTATTCCTTCGGTGGGCTTCCAGAGCTCGTCTGTGCATTGAATCTTAAACTGCATAATCGGTTCACCATCGCGCATGGAGAACTTAAACTGTTGCCCTTTAGTGTGCCCAATAAGTTTGTCTCCATCCTTGGCAATGTATGGCTCAACAAATGCCTTGAAGTCAGGAACTTCCTCAATCAGATGGGGAATTACTTTCCGACAATTTCTTGTCTATGTTCATGTAAGACTCCATCAGAGAGGGTAGTGTAGGATAATCATTCTCTCGTAGTTTCATGCTCCACCTACTGAAAGAGGCGTCGATATCTTCATGTGTGTGACCGACAAGTAGAAACGATACAAAAACCTCTTCAAAAACACCCTTCGCAACAAGAAGAGACCAGTAGCAAAATACGAACCTACTTTTGTTGTCCTTCGAACAATTGTCAAGTTGGACATGAAGAACCGGCGGGAGAGGACTTGCATCTGTAGATGCCCCTGAAATGCCTAGTGCTTGAATGCAACTTTCTTTACCCTCTGGCAGTGCGCTAAACAACGGAGTCCTTCCGCAATTCTGGAACACACGGCTAGTAGCTGATGCTTTGGGCTGCTCAAGATCTCGGAGAAGTCTTGCAATAGACCCAACAGTATGATTCAAATCAGCTTTGTAAAGATCAAGAGCGTAATGAGCATATCGAACATCGCCATGACAATGGGCTATCATACCTGTCACTGACACAGGGAGTTTCATTAGTCCATCGGTGTTTTTGTTTTTCGTTGCCAAGCATGGTGAAGCCGTTTTCGAATGATCCATTTTATCGTGAATAATAGTCAACACCTGCTCGGGCCTCTGGATAGACAGATATCCTAAAGCATAATATGCCTGACGGAGCGCCTCCAGCTCTGCAAGATGGCGGTCTAATAACTTTGCATAAAATGCGTAAGCGGAAGAACCCAAAGGATGGGCATCCCTCATTTGCTTCCTCCTATCACAGGTACCACATCGAGCAAACATATCACCTCGGCGTTTGATTATACAGTCGCTGAACTCAAGGCGCCGGAGAAAGCTCACAGTCGAGGCCGAAATTTCAGGTAACCCCAAAGCAGCGTTCACCTGCACACGAAGTAGCAAAATAGTCAGTATAAGAATTAAGGTGATCACCTCAATTTGAAGCAGAACACAATCTACAGAGATAAAGAAATTGTATATCAACTATTATCCATAACAATCAAAAGGCCATGGCCCAAAGACAACAATTCAATACCTACAGAAATTCCTACCGGGAAACTAAAGAATCCGCAAGATTATAGAAAAGAATCCGGGCTAGACTTAATCAAAAGAGAAAATCAGAATTTGGTAATAGGAGTCAATATATCGACTTCCACTTGGACAGGATTAAGGTGGCCACCTTAAAACGAAGAAGACATCTGTCGCATTTGCAGTGAAAAAAAACAGAATTAAATTATCAAGTGAATAATACCCTTCAACGAAGTTTGAGCTCAGTGGCGGGATTATCAACTACACGCCATGAAAAAAGAGACCAACAAATTTACCTATTTATTCTTAGAAAGGACGCTCGGTTGGAAGTAATGCAATTTAAATTAGTAACAGCGGTTATGGATCACAATCCCCATATTAAGGTGTCCACCTAAATTTGTATGGCGTACCCATTCCTAAAACTTGTATACATCCGGAGGGATGTAGGTACTACGCAGGGTTGTTCAAATAGACGTCCGACCCGGCTCCGGACGTCCCCCATCCCGGACGTGGCGTCCCCGACACTCGAGAATTACGTCGCGGTAATAATTTTGCGACCCCAGAGGGATAAAAACATTCCCGAGCCGTCCGATCGGCCGATCCCGCCACCACGCCCCATCTCGGCCGTCCGTTCGCGGGGACGGCCGCGGGGTCGTTGGGGACGGCCGCACGTCGATCCGACGGCCAAGATGCGGCCGTGCTGGCACATCGCGGGCCGTCGGATGTGGGCGGCCCTCGTGGGCCGTCGGATCCCACGGCCGTCGCCGCGGCCGACCGCGGGGACGGCCACGGGGACGGCCGCGGGATCCGACGGCCCGGATCGACCCCGGCGCGGGCCATCAGGGACCGCTCGATCGGCGCGGCCGACCGCGGGCCGTCCGATCCCGCGGCCGTCCCCGTGGCCGTCCCCGCGGTCCGCAACGGCGACGGCCGCGGGATCAGACGGCTCGCGGCAGCCATTGGTAAAGGGAGGATTTCCCATAAAACCCTAACCTTCACAACCCATCAAAACCCTACACAAACCCAACTAGCATTGGTGCTGCAACACTCATACAATGCTGGAAACACTCAAAAGAAGTGGAAAAGTGAGTCAAAACTGTATAAAGAGGGTCAAATCTGCCCCAAAATCATGGTACAGTAGCTCATAAAGTCTCCTCAATCTCTCCTAACTCTGAGTGCACTAGTGAGGAATGATCTCAGAAACCCTAAAACCTGCCTTAAGAGTCCGGCAGAAATCATCCAGTTGGCTACGACAGAGTTCATCCAAGTCGGCTGTGACAGAGTTCATCCAGCCGACTGGATGACTGTCGAAGCCAGGGATGGAGAACTATGAAAAACTGCTAAGGACTAAGGGAGGGGGAGATGAATGAATCTTCGGTTAACATTATCCCTTTTTTCCGGTAGTTCTGCCCTCAGAATTGGGGGAACAGACGGAACTAAGGTGATAAGAGGAAACGTTGGCCTCGGCAAAAGAAAAAAAAATAAAAAGGTTAAAAAATAAATTGGGAAAACTAGACAAAAAATTCCCACTAAAAAAAATTCGTAGCCGATGCCTTAGCTAGTGACGGATGGTGAAGAAGTCGGCTCGGCGTAAGTGGGCTCATCGTCCTCCAGCCAGGGCTCGAAAGTGGGGTCTCGTTCTTCAAAACGACGAAGCCACCTCTGTTGCCGGGCGAAGTCCTCTCGGTGGGCTGTGAGGGTGGCGTCCAGGTCGTGTTGCTTGGATGCAGCATAGTCTCGGACTGCACGACTCAATTCACGGGGAGGGAGGGTTAGAGTGGCTAGCTGTAACGTTAGCTTCTGATTCTCCAACACAAGGAGGTCGGCTTGCTGTAACCGGTGGCTGAGGTGCTGCTCTAACTCGAGATGCCGAAGGGATGGCTCAGGTTGGCTGTGTAGAACAGCGGGAGCGACGAGCTGATCCTGGAGGGTGGCGATGGATGCCTGGAGCTTGGAGTTGTCGAGGAGTAGAGCTGCTCTAGCAGCTTCGAAGGTTTGCAACCGATTTGTAAGGTCGCTAATCGTCCCTGTGAGCTCAGTGAGGTCAGATTCGAGCTTAGTGATGCGGCCATCACGGGAGAGCCGAGTAGCCTCAAGCTGGCTAACTGCTGCACGTTTCCTTACAAGGACAGTTGCCATGGCGTTCAAGTTCTTCAGCAGGAGCTGAAAATCAGAATGAGAGGTGGCGTCGGTGGGGAGGCTCCCAGGAGTATCATCAGCGTGCCCGCCAGAAGAATGCCCGGGGTGTGTGTGTTGGGGTCGGCTCGGATGTGAAGGGCCTGCTGTAGTGTGGGCAGTGGGTGCCGTTGGAACAGTCGGGGACAGGCTGGGGTGTTGGGATGGTGTCGGGCCTGGTGCGGGGTCTGGAAATCCTGTAGACCTGAAAATAGGGGGAAAAGGGCGACCAAAAACCAAGAATGGGCGCCATGGTATGATTGCCCCACTCGTACTGTGAACCTCCGGAATTGAGTGAACTGCCCTCGAAATCTCTATCGGCGTAGTCAGAATCGGGTCAGGATGAAGCGAATCCGGTGGTGATGATGGAGGAAGCGGATCCGCAGCCAGGGACTCGTTGGAGGAGCTGCACACTCTCGTGAGGGGGGTACGCGGAAGTGCTGTAGTTCATCCAACTATAAGTGGCTCGGAATCGGACGAAATTGTAGCTGCGACAGCCACGGGCGTTCGGGAACGTAAAGGATACCTACAAGGCGGAGACTCAGTGGAAGCCGGTGGTACGCCCTGGGGTGTGGTAGTCGGTGGCGGGATGGTGGCAGCAGGGCGGCTGTGAAGGGTTTGGCGGGTAAGGCGCCGGGTTGGACGACCGACGTCGGAAGATCCCTCCATAGATTTGGATGTGGGGGTATTGGCCAGCGCCGGGTCCACAGAAGCGCTCACTATTGCTGGTAGGTCGGCTCCGCAGGTCCTATCACGCAGGGTGGAGCCGACTTGATGGAGAGGGTGAGGGTCGCTGACTGGAGCCCCCTCATGGCTGCCGTCACGAGTATCAACACTCGAAGATACAAGAAGAGGGGCAGTGACGTCTTCGCGCTCGGGAAACCAGGTTGACAGAATGGCATCCATCACAGGTGCCCCTCGCAGCCGTCTCACTCCTGGAGCTTGGGTGTGAATGTAGATAAGGTGGCGGCGGAGATTGGTCAGCACGAAGTGTGACCAATCAAAGGACTTATCTCGGGCCCCAGCCTCCTCTGCCGCAAACATATGCTCCAACATATCGTTGCTGACGAAAATATGACGTTGCTTGAAGCCGATGGCGTCCCCAAGTGCCTGAACCCGAACCTGATATGCAGGGTGCAAAGCAGTAACCCGATTCCCAACATGTTTATGGTCGGCGGCAGTGAGTCCATACCTGGAGTATCGACGGTGGTAACCATGGACAGGTTTCCGGCCTGCTAGGTCTATCCCTGCCTCGAACCCAAGTGCGGCTCGAATGACGAAGGCAGTAATTTCTACAGGCTTGCCCCGTACCATAGACCTGATCGGCCCCCCAAGCTCTGCAGCGGGTCGACGCTTGCCGGCCGGTGGCTGTACGTATTCGAAGCCCTCCACAAAGTCGAGCAAGAGCTTGGTGCGGGGTTCGGGCCAGCTGAAGTTGTAAAAAACTTCGAGGCTGGTCTGAGAAGCCCAGTCCTCATCCGCCATCCCTGTCCACTGTGTCCAGTACTTGAAAGGTTCGAATTTCACCTTCCACCGACGCTGAAGCTTCCGCGGAATTCGGAGGCGCTTAGGTAGACGACCATCCACTGGGGTGAGTTTCCGCTTAACCCCTCGACGCTGGGTCTCCGATGATGGCGTGACGGCTCCGGTAGGTTGGGCAGGCTCAGAGAGAGAGGGCGCTGACTCGGCCGCAATGGAGAGGTTGATCTCCGGGGCAGGTGGTCGATTGCTGTCGGTGGCGGCAGCCACTGTGATCTCGGGCGGGGGTTGGCTCGGTCCACCAAGCTCCATTGATTTCTGGCTGGGGTCTGGATGGAGCGCTCCCCGGGAAAAGTAACGTTCCAATGTGGCAAAATGCCCGCGACGGCGTCGCCTCCCGCTGCATATGGGTCGGTGGTGAGCAGGGACGGTGCGGGTGAATGTAAAGGCAAACCTGTCAATAGCGCTAACAGGACCCTGGGAACAGTGTAAGGGAAACTCGAGTGGATCCGAGCTACTACTATCCTCAGATGTATAGTTAGAAAGGTCAGGTTGCTGAAAACGATTGGTGGTGCACAAAGGACGTGAAGAACAGACTGGGGGGGGCAAAGGGATAGAGACAGGAGGTGCTGACATTGCCGACGGCGACCAAAATTTAGGGTTTGGGAGAGTAGAGGCAGACGCAAAATGGACGAAAGGATAGGAAGGTGGGGGGAAAAGAGTTGGTGGGTCTCGGCAAGGACTTGGAGGACGCTCCAATTTGACTGAAGGTAGGACCTGACTCAACTGACCTTGAAAACCTACTGGAACCCTAACTGGGAGGTGCTCAAGAGGAGGCGTCCACGGGAAAATGCTACAAAATGAAGAAGGACAAAGACACACGGACTCTGAAGTCGGTAAAGAACCTGAAAGGAGTCGACAGCGAAGACCACAGTCGGACGCTGAAGGAAATGAGAAGGCAGTCGAAGAGCTCGGTGGTGCAGTCGGAGGAGGAGACTCCGTGCGCGAAACAGGGCGGGCTTGCGGAGCTCTCCCGAGGTCAGCCGACAGCAAGGGACAAGGCGCAGTGGCGGTGGCACCGCTAGATGGCAGCGACAGATATTCTGAAACCCTACAAGGAGAAGGGGATGCAGCAGATAGTGGCCGCAGAACACGGGCAAGGTACACAGGAGGAACTGGGATAGAAGAAGGGGGTCGGGGGGAAAGTGAACCAGGGAAGTATAAGGGCGAAGGGGGTGCGGATGAGGAAGAAGGGGGTGGCGATGGCGGCAGTGAAAAAGAAGGAGCTGAGGCCGGGAGTGCGAGGTGGCCGGTGGACGACTTGCCGTGAGAGGGGTGAGGAGAGAGAGAAGGAGTGAGGCGTGGGGGGGGGGGGGGTAGAAGGGATGCCCGAGTGATCAAAGAAGGGCTGTACAGAAAAACAGCCAACTGTCAAGGTGAGTGTGGAGGCGGATGCGGGTTCATCAATGCTCAACTCTACTTCTGCTTGGTCTCGAATCGGGCCAGGAGGAGTGGTGGGAGGGGGCGCGAACTCGGCCATGGTTGGAAGTAGCATAGGTTGAAAACTAGAGTCATGGGCGCCCTCGGACCAGTCACTTGAATGCGTGCCTGCTGAGCTCAGTACTGTCTCCGGCTGCTTAATAGGGTTTGTGGCAGAGCCACGTGGCAGCTGCTTAGGACCCACAGTGACTAGCTGATCCTCCGAATAAAAGCGATAGGGTTTGAGCTTGTTGATGTTCACGATAATTGGGTTGGGCTCAAAATGCTCCTCGGTCAACAATAAAGCGGTATTATTGGGAAGTTGGTACTGAATCCGATAAGGCCCAAACCACCTGCTCTTAAACTTTCGAGCGTGCTCTTTTTCACCCTTGGGATACCATAAGACATGATCCCCCACTTGAAAATCTTTCTGCCGGTAATGTTGTTGGCTCCACAAGGATCTATCCCACTGCCGACTTCCTGACTCTGCTTGTGCAGCCAATCGGTGGCTGTCGAGCTGCTCAAGGTCGGCTGTGCGGGCTTGTAAGACTCGAGTTTGAGTAAAATCAATCTCGCCGTCGGTTCTGCGGGTAGGGACAGTATACTCCGTACGCATAAGTGGATGAAGCCCGTAGACCAGCTGAAAAGGGGTATACCCAGTGCTAACCTTAAAGGCGGTCCTGTAAGAGAATAAGGCAGTCGGTAGATGCTCATCCCAGTCAGTCCTGTTGTCACTGACAAGTTTGGTGAGTATCCGACCTAGAACCTTGTTGGTCGATTCTGCTTGTCCATTGCCCTGTGGATAGTAAGTTGTGGATGTCCGATGTTGCAGGAAGAAATGCTGTACCAGGTATTCGATGGCTTCGTTGATGAAGTGAGTGCCTTGGTCATTGACTAGAGTTAGAGGACAGCCATAGCGGGTCAAAATATTCTCATACAGGAACTTAGCAGTGACAGCCGCCGTATTCGTTCGGAGTGCCTTAGCCTCCACCCACTTTGTCGCATAGTCGGTTGCGACTTGAATGTACGTGTTACCTGTCGTGGCTGCTGCTGGCTTGATGGGCACCACAAAATCCAAGCCCCACTTCATGAACGGCTCTGCAGGTAGGCTGGTGACTAACTGGGCTAGTCCTGTACTGGCCAATCCTCCGACCCGTTGGCACTTGTCATAGGCCCTGGAGTACTCTGAAACATCCTTATGGAGAGTTGGCCACCAGTATCCAGCATCCAGAATCTTCCTGGAGGTGATATCCTGGGAGAAGTGGCCACCTGCGCAGCCATCATGCATCTCCCTCATAACTGTATCGGCTTGGACAGGGTCCAAGACCCGTCGTAGTACCAAATCCTGCCCCTTCTTATGTAACACTCCATCCAGTAAGGTATAAGGAAGGGCCCGTAACAGTAACTTCCGCTTCTCATCCTTAGACATTGTGGCAGACGGCTCTCCGGTACGCAAGTAATCCCGGATGTCTTGCAACCACTCAGGGGATACGTAGAATAACCCAGCGTCAGGAAGCTGGTCGGGGACTCCAGTAGGCGGCTCACCGTTAGGAAGTCGGCTGAGTAAGTCGGCTGCGCCATGCGTCCTGCCGGGCTTGTACACCACTGTGAAATCATACTCCTGAACTAGCAAAAGCCATCGGGCAATCCGCCCCGACACTTGAGGCTTGTTAACTAAATACACCAGAGCCATATGATCCACATACAAAACCACCTTGTTCCCCAAAAGATAATGACGATATTTTGTAAGAGCATAAACCATAGCCAGGGCTTCCTTTTCTGTGGTGTTATAATTCTTTTCAGCGGAATTAAGCAACCGAGAAGCATAGGAGGATGGCTGGTCATACTTCCCTGTCTGGTTCTGAGCCAGCATAGCCCCGACGGCTATGTCAGAGGCATCTGTGTGGACATGAAACTCCAAATCCCAGCGTGGGGCAACCAGGATTGGTGCCTTGGTGTATCTGTCCTTGATCTCCAACCACACAGCTTCACACTTGTCCATCCACACAAACTCTTCGGATTTTCGCATCAGTTTTGTTATGGGTTCTATAATATGAGCATAGAATTTAATGTAAATTCTGTTGAACTGTGCAAATCCATTGAAAACCTGTACGTCGGCTCCGTGCTGTGGTCGGGGCATCTCCTGGATAACTTCAATCTTCTTAGGATCTGGCATCTTGCCTACCTTGGACACCACATGGCCTAGTATAATGCCAGAGGTGACCAGAAATGCACACTTTTCTGGATTTAAACTGATGCCATACTGCCTGCACTTCTCGAAGCATAGGCGCAGTTTCTGTAAATGGTCGGCTAGGTCGCTGTACACTGTGAAGTCATTGAGGAACAGCTTCATGAATCGCCCCAAGTACTCCTTGAACGCTTTGTTCACAGCCCTCTGATAAGTCGGCGGTGCATTAGTCAGGCCGAAAGGCATGACCACCCAGACAAAAGCGCCCCATTCCGTGATGAAGGCAGTCTTATGCCTATCCTCAGGAGCAATCGAAATCTGATAGTAACCAGACCGACCATCCAGGAAGGAGTACATTTCATAACCTGCCACAGCATCTAACACCTCTTCAGTAAATGGTAGAGGGTAAGGGTCCTTTTTAGTAGCAGCATTTAATTTTCTATAGTCAATACAAATCCTTAATTGACCATTTTTTTTAGGAACAACAACAATGGGTGAGAGCCAGGTTGCTTCCTCGACTAGTATGATGAACCCTGCCGTCAACAATTTGTCAATATCCTGTTTGACAATGCTGCCATAGTTCGGGTTCATCCTGTAACGGGCCTGATGGATAGGCGGGACGTCTTTCTCTAGCACAATCCGATGCTGAGCTACCCAGGGGGGTATGCCCTTCAAATCCTTGTATGTCCAGGCGAACACATCTGTATACTCCCTCAACAGGTCCTCAGCTGCCTTAGCCATGGTTGGCTCCAATTGAGCTCCGATCTTCAAGATCTTGGGAGACTCCTCAGTGCCAACATTGATCTTGCGTAGTTGCTCCTCTTCAGTCAGGTTCCATGCTGCCACCTTCATCTCCCGTAGCTTATCTCTTATAGGTGTTTCATCCACCGGCATTTCACCCTCCGTGAAAGTATAAAAATGTTCTGGGTAAGTGGCAGAATCTTGAACTGGTGCAGGTACCTTCGCTGAGTCGGCGGTGCCCAAGTCGGCTCTTATGTCGGCTGCGGTATAGTCGGCTTTGCGAAGGTCGGCTGGGGGTCGGTTGATCCCGTGGTTAAGTGGAAGACTCAAACCCTCCGGTAGTGTAATAGTCCCCACTGCGAATAGATCCTCCTCTGTTCTCAAGAAACGATCCTCCTCCTCATCTGTCAGCCCTTTAGCTAAATTGTAGCACACAAGTACTTCTGGCAGCTTGGGCAGAGGGCCCTTTCGTTGGTTGATAGAGATAGTCTTGACTGTACCGTTACCTCGGATAGTAACCAGTTTGTTTCCCCAATCATGCGTTACCTTTGCATCTATGAGCCAAGGACGGCCCAGTAGCATGCTGTAGGCTTCGTTGACCTCCTTGTTCCTGATAACGGTCAGACTGATATTGTACGGAATACCATGGATATGAATCTGAACATTCCTTATCAACCCCACTGGCTCCACCACGGCCTGATCAGCCATACGCAATCGATAAGGTGCTGGTGATGTCTCCTTCAACCCCAACCGAATTCGCTCCTCCTCAGTAATTAGGTTGACACCAGACCCTCCATCCAGGAGTACGTTGTCCAATGTTAACTGCCCCACCTGCACAGAAATAACCGGAAGGCCTCGATCAATATCTACTGCACCAACAACCAGGTTAGGGTGTACCGATGATCCCTGGGGATTCTGGATATCCACTGGTGTCGTTGTCGGCTGTGCCTTTGTTGAAACCTGCTGATGCTGAACCGACTCAAATGACAGTCTATGTTGTCGCTGAGTATTGGGAAATACTTTCGCTCTGACATACTCAGTAAGGTTGGGGGCCACTTCGAGCAGTTCCCCCAAAGACACAGTAATAGGTGTCTGTAAAATCTGTCTGCTCACAGTCTTAACGGCTGCTGAAGGCTGAGGAGTAGTCGGCTCTGTCGAAGCCCCAGTCGGCACCAGCTTGGGTGTCTCCTGTAAGCAATCCGCATCAGGAAACCCTGCCCAGTCACTATCTAGTACTGGTCCGTCTGTAACTGTGGATGTAGAGTTGTCCACGTTTGCTTTTTGAAGCTCCTCTTCCTTTTGCTGTGTCAACTCATTCTCCCGATTAATCTCCTCAGTTAAAGCAATGAATTCCTTTTGGAGCCGTTCCTCCTTCTCCCAGTCTGCCTGAGTCTTGGGCAGTCGTGGTTCTGGTTCTTTCACTTCCTTATCTTCCAGTGGAAGTCCGGCTCGCACCCTAGCCGCCCTCGTTAGTATAGTGGCCACTTCAGGATTATCCAACTCCTGCAACTCCACACTGTTGACACCAACAGAGTTATTTCCGAGCTTTTCAGCAGCCAACATTTGCTGAAACTTTAAACGTAAATGACAATTACGCATCTGATGGTCAGTGCCTAAACACAAGAAGCACCCATCAATCCTGCTAGCTCCGCTGTTTTGATATACTCCAGGTCGGCTGTTGAACTGTTTTCCTGAGCCACTGGTCTGTTGTGTAGCGGATACTTTGTGAACTCCTACAGTCGGCTTCCCCTCCGCCCTGGGTAGCCTGTTGTTTGGGTTATCTGGGTTCACGAAGCAGTATTTGTCTTCATGCCCAAATTTCTTGCATACCGTGCAAAACCTGCGGTTGACTGTCTCTACCTGATCTGCCTGGGCATTTGCAGAACTAGCCCGACTATTAGCCGGCTCTGTCCTCTTGGCCTGAAAGTATAACTTCTTCCCCAAAGCATCAGTACAATTAGTCTCACAACGCCTAGCGAGCTCCTTCAGTTCGGTAAGGGTGTTTGCTGTAGACCCACTGGTAGTCACCTTCAAGTAATCAAGCAGACCTGCCCTGAAATATGTAAGCTTGAACCACTTCTGTCTGCAGGCACTTGATCAACTTCATAAAACGTTCGTAGTAGTCTTGTACCTTCTCTCCCTCACCCTGTTTGAAGGTTCTGAGAATCATGTAGACGTGCTCATCTGAATCCTGCTCTCGATATCGCAGTTTGAAAGCTTCCTTAGCCTCTTCCCACGTGCAGTAAAGATGGTGATCCAGCCAATCATCAAACCATCTCTAGGCTTTATCCACAAGAGTCGTCCCGAACAGTGTGATAATCACTTGTTCATCAGTTTCCCCATTGAACCAGGCACATTTATCAAAGTAGCGGAGATGGGCATCTGGATCACTACCTTCCTTGTAGGCTCTGTACGGCAACTGCTTCCGTTGAGTACTGACAGGGGGTCGAGGAGGCGCAGAGGTGAAATCGGTGGTGCGGGCTGTGGGTACAGCAGGAGGTCGCACTACTCATGTCACTGTGGGATGCCTCGGAGGGTGTGGAGTAGGTGCAGCACTGTGAGGGCCTCCGGGGTCAGCAGCTGGGCTGTAGCCTACTGGGGCAGAGGATGAAGTGTGAACTGTAGGCCTCCCCCCATAAATCACTTCAGGGACGGATTCCCCAAAAGTGGGCGCTGCTTTTCTGACAGGAATGTCTGTGGGCTGAGTCGGCTGGGCAGAGTGATAGGTATCACCTGTAAGGTGATCCACATAAGCAAGCGGTCGATGGGCTGCCGAGGGAGCTGCAGTTGGAAGGGGTCCAGGTATCTTTCTATCCCCTAGCACCTCCGGAGTTGGGTCGGTGAAGTAGGGAGTCCTAACTGGGATCTCCTCAGTCTGTTCCTGTTCGCGCTCCCGTCTCTGTTCCTCCCATAGATCGTGCAGCTGTGCTAGCTCTTGCCTTTCCCTTTCCACCCTTTATTGCTCTCTTTGCTATGCCGCTAACTGCTGGGTGGCCAACCTCTGAGCTGTCTCCTGAACCCGTCGGTTGAATTCAAGCTCCCATGCAGCCTGAGACGGTTCTGGCGGCCACTGTGGCTCAGTATGCCAATGATGTAACGACGCCTCGCCCGAGGGTGCCGCCTGCTGTAAAGCTTCCAATTGCTGGAGGTATTTACCTGGATCAGGCCTGCTGTGAGTGTGGGTCGTAGAATACTGTTTGGCCCTCTCTCTTCTAGCTTGTAAGTCTGCTTTGAATGCTTCCACAGCCCGCTTGTCCTCCTCTT
The DNA here is from genome assembly GCA_014871385.1 of Ceratodon purpureus. Classification (NCBI taxonomy): domain Eukaryota; kingdom Viridiplantae; phylum Streptophyta; class Bryopsida; order Pseudoditrichales; family Ditrichaceae; genus Ceratodon; species Ceratodon purpureus. The sequence goes on along the minus strand of CM026426.1, from coordinate 13,220,308 downwards.
CTTGCTCCCACTCAGCCCGCAGTCTGAATTCGTGCAAAAAATGAACATTCCTGCTGGGTCCACCTTCTGTGGGATTCGCAAGTCCCTGTTCCTGGACTGATCGACTCTTGGTCTCTTCCAGCTCGTGGAGACGCGGCAGACCGCGGAGACGGCCGCGTCGGGCGACGGCCACGCGGCGCCATCGCCCGACGCGGCCGTTTGATCGGACGGCCGGCGCCCTCGGGCGGAGTCGCGCCCGATCGGACGGCCGCGGGGGCGTAGATCGGACGGCCGCGGGGACGGCCGTGGGGACGGCCGCGAGGTCGGCTTCCCCTATATAAGGGGAAGCCGCCTCTTCATTTTTTACCTTTTTTCTCCCTTTTCGAGTGAGGCTGATTGCTACTGGTGGGGGATTCGATCCTTTTCCGTTGGTCGTTGTCACCGGAAGGAAAGGGGTCCTTCATTTGGGGGGGGGGGGGGGGGGGGGGGGGGGGGGGGGACTTTTCGAATTTTTAAACGGTTTTTTTCAAAACCCTTTGGATTTGTATTGCTCTTATTAATCATTGTAGGAATTGAGGGTTTCTTTGGAGTTGCGGTTACGATTTCTTGAAGCCTTGAAGGCTTTCCACGATGCCGAAGAACAAGAAGCAGAAGAATTTGGGGGAATGGGCGAACAAATTCGATGACATGCCGAGCTTACGTTGCAGGGATTATATTGTGGCATTCATCGTGGAATTTTACTAGGAGAATACCCTTGTTTCATTGAATAGTCGTTACGTTCGGTATGGAGAAGATGGGCCCAGGAAATTCAAGTCAGAGATGGAGACAAAGATTAGGGATCGTTTGATGGATCCGTGCTGGCATTCGGATACACAGAAGCTCGGTTACGATCATTTCGTGTCCCAGCGTGCACACGATGCGTTATGGAATGCTCGTGAGGTTATTACTAAGTATGCAAAGGCGCAAAGGGGGGGAGTCCAGGCCTTCAAGGATACTATTGCAAAGGCAGATTGCTTCACGAGACTAATGGCGCCCCTAAGCTCAAGAAAGCATCGACGGGCGTCTATTACTTGGTGGAATTCTCCGATTGGGATGGAGACGGCGGCCGACTTACGTAGACGGCATTTGACTATCTTGGCAGACTTTGCAATTTTCTAATACTTGGACAAGAAAGTCCAGAGAGGTGGTTATGCTACCATACGTAGGGTTCGTATCGAGGGAAACCCAGAAATCCCACCGTACTAGGAGTTTGCTGAGAAACGGCCGCTCAATTGGTCTATGAGGCCGGATTTGGCACGTGTGGACCACAACAATGAATCTCTTGCGATAAGGATTCCCCATCCTGGTGTCATCCGCTTCATGGCCATTCATCAGTTGGAACATGTGGGATTCATGTTCTGGTGGAACGGTGGGACCCTTCGAGCCATGCTACAGAGAGACAATGAGGCCCCGGGTGACCTCCCCATCGACTACATCTTCAGAGAGAATGCAGAGGACAGTCCGATTCTAGGGAAGCGTCTCCAACTTTTCCGAAGTAAGCGTACAGAGCTTGCTTGGGCATTGTGTAACATCATAGATGCTGTGCACAAATACAGTTACCTCCACAATGACTTGTCACCGGACAACATCCTACTTCACTTTCCGGAAGATGAGTCCAAGATATACATCGGGGTTTGTGTTTGGGGCTTGATGACGAAGACACTAGAGAACAGAAGGTTGCCTTGGGTTTTTGAGAGTGTCCATCAGAAGGAGGAGACTATGAGGAGGCGATACTGGGTGGATCCTCGCGTGGAATACGTACACAAGGAAAACCAAGATATTCAAATCATTCCCGATTTGACGGTTGCATTGGAGGATTTCGCAGCTGCGAAGATTGCCGCGAAGATCAATAGGGGCAACATGTGCACGGCATACCACGAAGCGGAGCCAGTGGAAACACGCCATTTCAAGAATATCGGAGAACTCGCAATGGTTTTCGAAGGTTACCTTGAGAGAGTTTGCCAAAACAACAGAGGAACGATTGGTGGACTCGGACATCTTATTAACTGTTTCAGAGATACACACAACTGGCCCACTCCCTTGGAGCACTACCGCGTGGGTTACTGATATGGAGAGACATATCTACCTTTCCGTATTCCTATAATTTCATAATGTTTTTTTTGTTACCGGACGGCGGGCATAGCTCTCAGTAGTGAATAGTTATACTTAGACTCTATATTATTATGAGATGTTGGAATCTCAATTTTTGTACATGGGTCAATATTTTTTTTATAAAGTTTACTTGCATTTGGTTCAAATATGGTCTCTGTACTGAGATTGGTCTATTTCTACCCCTTGTATTATGAGGAAAACGGATTGGCTCCACACATCTAGCTAAAAGTCGATACTCTCAATTCTAATTATGAAAATGATGCGATATGTGAATTGTAACCGTTATGCTTTGTACGTTTTACTCTTAGAAATATTGGCAAGCGTATACTGAAGTTCTTTTTGTGAAGACGAAAGCGTAAGGGCCGCAAAACATGATTGCTCATAATCCCCGGTACAAACAAATACCTTAGATATAAATATGCATCCCTCAAAAAATATCATTCACGATATTCTTATTAATTTAGCAAAACAAATATTTGAAAATTATTTTCCATACTTGTCTTGAGATTCATAATATTCTAGTGCTCGTAAGTCGTAACCCATGTCAATGGTAAGTTGTCATTTTAAAAATAGTGATATTGATATTAATGTGCACTTAGAATACCGCTAGAAGAATATTAAAAAGGTAAATTCCTTTCAAATGTGAAGACAACTACAATATAAAAGACAACACAACTACACTCTAAAACACTAATTCTATCTATTCTATTTGCAAAATGTGGCACGTGCCAATATTCTCGAGGACGGCCATGCTGCACCCCGCGGTCGGAGGCTGCAGCGGCGTGGTCGGCCACGGCCGTCCACGCGAACGGGAGGGTCGAAGGAACACCCCTCCCCTTGTGTTTTCTTTCCTCTCCTCCCCCCCCCCCCCCCCCCCCCCCCCCCCCCCCTCTTCCCCTACTCTCCCCCCTCCTTCTTGTCCCAAACAATCCCACTTGGGATTGTTTGGACAGCATATCTCCTACAAATGGAAAATTCAGACATATCCCGGATATTGTCGGGAATGTCCTGAAGATCCTGTGATCGAAGAGGTGGGGTCGACGTTTGAAATTGGGATCCAATGAACTATGTGATATTTTGGTTCTTTGGGGGTGGATAACCCCCTAGGATCTACAAATAATGTGAACACGTTTATGAAGAAGAATACATATCCTATTGAATGGAAAGAACCGTAAACATTGTGGGTATTAAAACAGTTTTTAACAATTCTCATTTAAAGAAACGAAGTTACTCATGTTTTAGCATACGGTAATGAATTAACATTTTATACTAACGAATCAAAAGAGTAAATGTCAACACAAGATGATAAGAGGAACATCGCGGAGGGAATGCATTAGAAGTAATTCAACGCATAAATTGATGTACACACTTGGTTTTTCATGCGGTGCAACTTACGTTTAAATGGTTAAGAGATTTGCATTTATATTTCACCGGTTTACGGTTTCATAAATCTCTTAGAAATATAGATCCAATTTCTTCTCGAATAGTGGTATACAATGAAAATTTTTATATAGATTATTTGACTCTAATTTTTAATGGAATGATTTACCCAATTTTATTTCTTTAATTTTACATACTCCCGTTCCTTAGTATTATGATAAAATCAAAAATAAAAACATAAATAGTAGTTTAGATTATGAGAGAAACTGGAGATAATAATAAATTAAAAAAAACCAAAAAAAACATTCAATTCTCTTGGGATTATGGAATTCATGGGAGGAATAAAACTCAAATCATTGTTTTCATAACAAATGGTCCAATTCTAATTTCTCGTGCCTGGTTTAGAGTTATATGAAATATAAAAACTCTCCTTGCACTTTTATGCCTTTTATTTTACACACTTCCATACCCAAGTACTCTGTTAACATTAAAAAAAATAAAAAATTCACTAGCTCACATTATGAGATGAGGAACTTGGAAGGGATAATGTTAAAAAACAAAAAAAAAACACAAAACATTCAATCGTCACTGAATAATGCCAATTTGTGAACGACTAAAATTAAAATCATTGTTTTTATAAACAATTCTAGTTTCCCACGCCCAGAATTGAGTTGTAACTTATATGAAATAAAATAAATAAATTAGGTAAGACATTTACATTATATACTATAGGAATATATGTTTATTCATATACACTTTAACGTAAATATAAATATGGAATTGGATTCTAACTTGTACAATGTATAGTATATACGTACAAAAGTAATCACTTACTAATTAGTAAAGACACAATGAGAGAATTTAACAAACACGATAATTCATAGAGACACATAGACTATACTGTAGCAAGGAAAAATTAAACAGTCACGACGTGAAATACTTGGAGCTACAAGTACGGAAATAAAATTATTACACGAAAACGTATATTGACGGGACATAATTTTAGAAATATATATATATATATTATTGGAATACTAAAAATACTGATGAACGATGTTTGGTAGGGTGGTATTGTTTCGGAATAGTAATTAATTAAATTAATGAACAACACAAAGAACAAGAGGTTTGAGGACGGATATGAATATTAGAACTATAACGATGACGGGTGTAATATTAAGAAATGACAATTTGATACACTTGGGGAAGACTGTGAAGTAGAAGTATATTCATAAGTAAACAAATGACTGAACCATCAAAATAATAGACGAAAAAAAAATAGTTTGAGAGGGAAAGCATCGAAATTATAATTATTATAAGAAATAGAAGTCGGCCATGATGTAGTGATACATGGAGAGTTCAAAACGTATATATGAAAGAGGGGTACAGTAATCAATTCAAAACTAAAGCAGTACGGTAGAAATTAGAATTAGTAAAATGGTAGAATAGTGGTCGAATTAGTAAAATATACCTTAACATGGGTCATGGAGGAAATAAATCGAAATACGAACGTTCGAAACGATATGAAAGGAAGAAATTCAACAGTGATATTTATGGAGCTTCGAGGGTTGGAGTTGTAGATTAGACAAATTAGACGTTAAAAAAAGGGCATAAACTAGGGGGGAATAAACATAGAGGAAAATAAATAAGAAGTAAATGAAAACCATATTCGAAAGTGGAAATTGTATAGAGGGAGGAACGTTAAAAGTACATAAAGAGATGGTAACTCGAATTAAATTGAGAATATGAAGCCGTTTAATGAAAGTATAATAGAAGTATTTATGTATTTAAAAAAACAAAAATTCAAAGCGGAGAATAAGAAAACAGAGAACTATTAAGATTACAATTTCTGAAACAAGTTTAGATGAGTTCGATTTCTGCAAGGAACTTCTGGAGTGCAATGGTAGACAGCATGAAATGCGTACGATAGAAACAACAGAAAGAATGATTCAAATAAATGACACATACATTAACTTCGGTGGAGCGTACGGAATAATGACTCGTTGAAGAATTTAGATGCTTTGCATACCATGAAGTATTTTAATTCATGTTTACATTAACTGCTGTTCTCATTTTAATTGGTGAAAGAAATTAACAGGTTTAGTTTAATATGTGGTCGGAAGATGTAGCATTATATGTTTTTATCATTTGTATTTAAAAAAAGGGGGGGGGGGGGGGGGGGGGGGGGGAAATTACCCGCGGCCGCGACGGCCTCGTCCCCACGGTCGGGGGCCGTCTCCGCGAGGGGCCGTCCGCGAGGACGGCCCTTCGACCGCGGCCGTGATCGAACGGCCGTCGCCTTGGAGACGGCCCCGATCGGACGGCCGCGGGCTGTCGCCGACGGGGCCGTCTCCGCGGCCGTCCCCGCGCGGTCGGCCCCCATCGGACGGCGACAGCCGCGGAGACGGCCGCGATCGGAGGGCCGCAAGCCGCCCCCTCGGGGGCCGTCTCCAAGGCCGTCCCCTCGGCGACGGCCTTCATCAGACAGCCGTCGCCGAGGAGACGGCCCGATCGGACGGCCGCGGAGGCACGGGCCTCCGTGGCCGTCACCGTGGCCCCCGACCCGACGGCCCCCAACGGCCGTCGTCAGATTCGAGACGACGGCCATTGGCCGCGGCCGTAGGATCGGGGGGCGACGGCCCTAGGCTCGAGGGGACGGCCGTAGGGTTGGGGGCCGTCGCCATATATGGCGACGGCCGTCCCCCACTTCCTCACTTTACTCTCCTCAATAGTCCCTCTCCTATTGCTACACTTTCCCAATTCACTTGGGAGCTTGTTGGTACGTGGGGGTGAGGAGATGGGGGTCCCTTTTTATTGTGGGGGGGGGGGGGGGGGGGGGGGAGTTTTTGAATTTTCTGTATTCGTTATTTTGTAAACCGTCATTTATCAACTCCTTGTTTTCTTTAAAACAAAACCATTACGTTTTTGTTTAGAACGAGGTTACTATGGCGGATCCGGAACATGATGAGATTGGAGGAACCGGGAAGAGGAACAGGCCGAAGGGAACGTGCCACAACTTTTCTTGGGAGATCCTAGACAACAAAAACATTGTAGCAGAAGAAGGCTGGGAATCTGTAGGGGAGATTTTATGGACTATCAAGGAGTGCAAGAAGTATGTGAAGATGTATCACATTGACAAGTTGTGGCCCCGAGAAGAACACGAGATGAACACACGGACTTTTACTTGCAAGCCCTGGTCATGCATGGATGACCATTTCTTGCATCGGGCATATGAAGTCTGGACTACTATGTTTGGGCAACGTAAGCCCAGCAAAGGCCATTTCAATTATACCATTTGCAGTATGGTATATGCGGAGCTAATATTGAAGCGGAAGATTAGTTGGTGTACATACCCCACTACGAAAGACAGGCCGTTGCAAATTGGATGGATGGTAAGAGACATTCCGGATTTATATCTGATCGATCCTTTGCAACCAAAGAAGGTTGTAGCGGAGTTCCGAAAGCGGCAGTGGCCACATCTAAAGAGCTTTCCGAAGAATGAAGTAAAAAAATTACAGAATGAAACTCCGCATCGTCCAGAGGAAAAGAAGCCCGTTGCCATTGCCAATGTGATCGCTACGATGTTCCCCGTTGCCACAGAAACTATTTCCCTACTATTCCTAAAGCAGACCTGGGAATCACGGTGAAATCTTCCAACGATACAAAGGGCAAGGCAGCCGTAGATGAGGTGGAAGTGGAGGTGGACAATGACTGCTCAACACATCTTACGGCTGCGGAAGCCGGATGCTCCAACCCTCGTTCAGTGGATGATGGTCCAAGTTCCTTGGCAATAGTACAAGTGCGTACCGAAGAGGACAGCACAAAGTATGCAGTTCATTCCATTTCGGAGATTATGGAGCTGGTGAAGTCGATGCCAAACAACGAATCATTGAAGGAGTTACTAGATTTTAGCATCAAATTGACGGAGGTGTCCTCTGATGAACAGCGTGGGGGCTTAGAGAATACCACGGAGGGAGACGCTGCAAGAAAAACCACGGAGGAAGTGCAACAAATTCATAATGTGTTGAAGATTGCACACACCCTGAAAGAAGGGGCTTCCGTATTAGGCGCTATGGCACCAGATCTCATAAATATGGCTCATGCATTTGGAAGTATCACTTCGGGCATGATACAGGGTGCCCTTGGCTTTGACACTTTGGCATCTTCCATTAAGCCTCTTCTGGAAGACCGTGTGAAATTAGGCGAAGAGAACGTGGCCCTGAGTAAGGATTTAATGGAGCAACGCAACTAATCAAGAGTTTGAAATAAAGCTTGGACATAGTGAAGATGAATTGGAGTGCACAATTGGAAGAGTGCAAAAAATTCCACCCGGTAAAGAAGGAGAAAAACAAAATAAAAGAAGTGAAGCCTGCGGTGAAGAAGGAAGTGGTGAAGGTGGAAGGAAAGGATCGTATCATTGAAGTACTGAGCAATGGTGAGGATTCCGATGACCTTGGCCTTTCTAAATTTTCAAATAAAAGTGGAGATGGGGCCACAGAAGGGATGGCGTCCCAGAAGTCTAAAATGACATCTGGTCCAGTTCCATTGGACATTGGCTCTAGCCAAGCATCACCAAGACATGAGGATAGAGGAAAAGGGCCAATGGATGATTCAAAGGAATTAGACATTCTTTTACGGGATTTGGAGGTGGCTAGAAGGGAAAGAGACGAGGCCCGTACGGAACTGGAAAGGCTGAAGACCACCATACAGATGGTAGATGATACACCATCTTCCATAAGGGCATTATCATGGCTCGGTTGGGTCCACAAACTACGAGATAAGGAGACAATAGTCTCCAGAGCACAACAGGATATGAAGAAATGTGCAATTACTTCCATGGATGTCGAAGAAGCTATCCAATCATCTTTACAGAAGTATAACGAGGCAGCAGCCAAGGGCGGCGAGGATGCTACAAAAATCACGATATGGCGCGATGTAGGAGAAATGATGGAGCGCACATTACATAGTTCCAAAAATAAAGAAGGGGTCATTGACTGGGCGCTAGAGGTCGAGGAGGGGTGGATGCCGTACGATGTACTATCATCTCATTTGGATGAATCGAAACGTGTGGTTATCCATACCCGCAAACCGTCGGAGGAATATTCGAAGGAGACGTGTCCCATCTGTCAACAATATTTTGGGCCGGAAGGGGCCTTTGAGATGGGAAATTGTAATCACAAGTTCCACATAACCTGCATCGCGAAGGCTGCTTTAAACAACAAACAGTGTGTTATGTGTCGCTCCCCAATTAGTTCACGTTTTTACGAGATGCTGGGACTACAACACGTGATGCCGCCTGGGCATGAGTTTGATCGGTGGAATTTACCACTAGACCAACTACCAAAGAAAGAGTTGAGTTATTATGATTGGGGCAAATCACTGGCTTGGAACCCGGAGACAATGACTCACCAACTATCTACGGCTAACAATGCCGAAATGGACGATCTTTCATGGATGACACACGACTATGAGGTGGAGATGAGGGCACGTGAAATTCCGGATGCCAAGGACCGAGAATTTTTTGTAAGAACTTCGGTGGACATTGGAGTATACATGGCCATCGCTTCTTCCGGTTTCCAAAACCGGAAGTTGTGGTAGATGCCGACGGTAAGAGAAGAGAAGTAGAACGGGACTATGGCCAACTTGATGAGTACAAGATGTATGACAGAACCCTGGTTGGGAGGGCACTTGTATTGGCCAAACTAGAAGAAGCCATTCAGCATCGTCGCACTTTTACAGAGGAATCCTTCAAATATTCGGACCTAGACTACTGGGTGATCATTAAGAAGTCTGACGATGCTCTTCAGAAAATAGTTTGCGACTGGAGAAGGGCACTTCGTGCGGAGGATAATTCCTCTCGTTGGTCACGCAATAGGATTGAGAAGATTGTGCAAGAAACAGTAGCCAAGATTGAGAAGGCAAAGGAGTTGTGGAACGGGAAGAATTCCAAGAAGTGCAATCGGGACGCCCATTATGAAGATGACCCCGAATGGGGGGAAGATAATCGTCGTTCTTTGGAACGTGTGGAAGAAGAATATCGATTGGGGGGTACGATTACACATCCAAGCTAGCGACGCCAAACTCGGAGGTCAAATGCAAACAATGGATGTTGAGTACAGTATTTACGTTGGACATGGTACGTGCATTACTACGGTTAATGTGACAATACACTGGGTGATAGTCGTATTTAGAGCAGTATATATATATATATATATATATATATATATATATATATATATATATATATATATATATATATATATATATATATATATATATATATATATATATATATATATATATTGGTTGCGGAGCCGGGTGTATGGACTTTACACTACTTCTATATGTACTTGCAAAAATTACCTCTGGTTTTAATACAATTTCATTTATGTTTTCTCGGAGTTGCATTTGTGTTGAAAGAATTGTTAGTACTTAGATGCATCGAACTTCATATGTAGATTTTGTACATTCATTACGAGAAAGAAATTGCGAGAAGTACAATCAAAGTAAACATAAGTACACAACGTGGAGGACAATATTGAGGAGGCAAGCACCACCGCTTAAAAGTTAAATGTATATGATATGATAATGGTTTTCTAGAAATGGACATTCATAAAAGAGTGGCATTCTAGGGTGCTGCAACGGAAATGCTGCCTTCTAACTATCGTGCACAATCACGCCACATAATCGCTGTCGTCCTTCACTTCGGCCCCACTAGGACCGGAAGAATCGTATTCGTCATCGCCATCGCTCTCGCGTACCTTCTTCACCCTCGCCTTAGTCTTCTTCTTTGACTTGAATGGGTTCAGGAATTTCTTTGGGCCATTCGGATCATCCAAAGGAGTTTTTGGCCTCCCAGGATTGAAAGCCAACACCTTCTGAGTCTTGTCTACAGCCTTTCGCTTGGACGTAGCTCTAGCAGGGGGTTTCTCAGGAAATATGTCCGGTTTTCCCAAAGCCAACTTCGGCCCAAAGAGATGCCCAATTGGAAGTCCGTCATCACTAGAAAGGAGGCCCGGGTCCGCTTCTCGGGTTCGGACCAATCTCTTCCTACATTTCTCCGCTACTTCAGCAGCCTTAGCATCTGCCTTCATTTTTTTAGACAACTCAACCAACCTCGTGGACGATTCGAACCCACCAACTTGGACCCTAGTCTTTGCGGTTCCAAACAATGTCCGAGATGCACCCGATACGGGTACGGGCACATCCTCCTTTGTAGAGCGTGGAACCATATCGTCCTTCAGGCGGTTGAAGTTTGGAGAAACAACCTTAGAAGTATCAATGGTGGGGTCTCCCTCTTTCTTTGGTACGACCAAATCCACGGTAGTATGAGAGGATCCTCCCCGGAGAATCTTATCACTGTTTAATAAACCGTCTCCATTCAGAAAAAGAGGCAAGAGGAATCGTATCCTCCTCGTTGGTACTTTCTTCTTCGACATCATCATACTCGAAAGCACGCTCCATCGGCGCAGGAGAACAACGGGATTATCCTTTCGGAGACACCTCGAGGTCGTCGACTAGGGCCTCAATAGGGGGGTCATTTGATAGATCGTCGAAGGGTAGATCAACATTAGACTCACTAGAGTAGTCAACGTCCTCGGTTTCCACGGCCTTCGGATCCTCCTTCCCCTCCAACTTCCCGTAGAACCTGCCTAAGGCACTCAACTTGGACTCGGAAATTATCTTGGAATTTGTATACACAAACACGAGGTCATTAGCCCTCTCCGGAAGTAAACGGTTTCGCTTCCTGTTGTGGACAAAGGAGTAGCTACTCCAATTCCGCTTGCATGAAGAAGAAGACAGGGGCTGAGCTAAAATCCTTTTTGCAATTGGGGAAATGAATTTACCAGCGGATCCGTATATATCCCACCAACGAGAAGGCGGCAGTTGTGACTTAGAGGAGTCACGTACGTCACGAAACGGAGGATAAGCTTCACAAAATGCAAAGAACTCTACTATGACCACTTCCTTCAGTGTCGGAGGAGCCATCGACAACAAGACCTCCTTCGCCGATGCCATCGCATCAGTATCATTGTGAAGGTCCTCATCGTCAATAAGATAAGGGTTTAGAAGCGCAGCAGCACACTGTAAGGGTGATTTAATCATGGCTTTACGCTCATAAAATGAGTCCTCGCAGAAATCAGCATTGTCAGAGTCTAGTTTGAAGGGCTCATGGCGTAAAGAGAGGACATGCTTCTCAAGGTTGCGGAGAACGACGTAGGCTTTACCCAATGCCGATTCCTTCGCATCAAACTCTCGTAGGGCATATACAATGGGACTCGTCATCCACTTGAAGTTTGCACATTGCTCCCAGAAAACGTCATCCAAGACAACCCTCTTAACATTGCGTGAGATCTTCGCTTTGTCACGGGCAGATAAGGTCTTCTTTGTTTCGTAGTTTCTCCACTGAGGATCCACAACGCTCTGCTCCAATGCTCCTCGAACCTTCAATGGACGCGAAATCATAATGTAGTGCGATGCAAACCTAGTCTGACCAGGCATCAGCAAGCTAAGTTTTGCCTCGTGCTTTCGAAATACCGAGAGTGGCATTTGCCTTATCTTTATGAACTTAACCAAGTTCTTAGCCCGATCTAGGAGCTCCTTCACCCACTTCATCTTACTCCAGTCCTCCAACAAAAGGTCCAGCGCATGGGCAGCACATCTTTGGACAAATATGGATGGATAGAGTGCTTGGACCAACTTTCCGGCATTAAGCATCACCGGAGCATTATCGTAGCATACTTGAATGATGTTCTGGTCTCCAACTTGTTGGTTAAACTTCTCAATGACGGTCGCTACGAAAACGGCATCCTTCTCTTTCCCACTCGTGTCAACGGCTCCCAAGAATAACTCACCAGCAGGAGATACCAGCATTGCGTTTATTAGAGGGCAACTGCTTACAGAAGTCCACCCATCCAGGGCCAACGTTCCCCCGTACTTCCTAACACTTGAAAAAATCCTATCATTCAAGGAAGTCTCCCAATCAGTCCTTGCTTGGGCTAGTAAATTTGTTCGGAGATGGTGGAAAGATGGAGGTGTGTATGATCTCTTCATGTTGGACGTCTTCAACACCGCGTCCTTGAAAGAGGCACTCCGAGCCACGTTAAACGAGATACTGTTCTCGTAAAAACATGTGGCCCATGCTTTGTTGCATTCCCGCCTTTGAGTCTCTTCGAAGCCCTCTTGAAGGGTAGATTGCCTCTTTGCCTTCAAAGGAGGAAACGGTCCACTACCTTCCCCCGGAAGAGTGGAAATGAAAGGTACACCCTCACCAAATAAAACGGGTTCATTCTTCGGAGTAGAAACCCGGGATCCAGCGCATGAGTCCACATCCATGGGAGTGTTCACTCTCGGGGATATATTGCCACGAGTCACGGGGGAAGTACTCTGCTCCGACATGAATATTCTGGAGTCGTTAGGGAATTTGCCACCGCAATTCTTGAACAAGGACAGTATAGCGGGTGACAAATTAGTGCAACGACCTACTCCACTAGTCTGTACCCCTAGAACTTTGTCATAGCCCAAATGACTGAGCATCCGCTCAATCCTCTTTGCGAAAGTGTTCTTGCATAGCATACATTGAACCATCTCAGTCTTCTTCTTCTCCGCATCGATCATATGGACTTCGGTATACCATGGGGAGTAACTTTTAGACGCCATTGGTGCACTTGATAGATCGCCCGGAAAAACTTCAAAACATCGGGGTACCACGTCCTCAAGAGAACTAGAGCCTCCGAAGAAGCTCCAATTCAACACACTTCTGAACGCCGCCGTTCACCATGCAACAGATACACACGTATATTAGTGCAACTAGTAGCACATGGAGTACAATTCAGAAGTGTAATGGCAACTTTCAGGAGGGGTCTTTTATACTCTTCCCATTTAATGCCAAGGGGTAAGCCCTAAAAATCAACAGAGGACGGCCGTCGAGGCTGTAAGTCAACAAGGGCCGTCCGATCATGGACTGTCACGGCCATCCAAGGGGCCGTCGCCGGGGACAGCCCCTCCACCACGGCGACGGCAAGGAGCCGTCGCCGGGGACGGCCCCCCCCTCCGCGGCGACGGCCGCACCCTCCCCCGCAACCCCTCCCCCGCGTAGAAGATGTGGTTTCACCCCGGGGTGAAACCTATGCGGGTGATTTTTTTTTTCTACGTTACAGGACGTCCTCTGGCGCTGGCGGACGTCCGCGGACGTCCCCACGTTGCGAGCGTCCCGGACGACCGTGACAACCCTGGTACTACGTCGTACAGAAATGCCTGGTACTACTGCAGGAATACCAAATGTCATAGAGAAGAGGCTAGGCAATTCACTGATTATTCACTACACACGAAATAAACAATGGTCACGACTTAATTCGGTAAGACACCTTATTGTTCAAAAGAAAACTTTAAGGTGACATACCATTCAATTCAAGAAAACTCAGCTCTTTTAACATAGACTGTTGAGGCGAACTAAATTTGTGTAGCCAAATAACCTTAGTCCCAGGTAAATTAATGCTGAAAAGTTCATCGTCAATGAATGGTACATGATAGACAGAATAGTATCCAAACAGACAACAATTGCACCTGAGGTTCCGACTGTGTTGTTTATGGGGATGCTTTCTAAAATGATAGCAATAACAATCTGAAAATGTCAAGTTTGCACATGGGAAAGAGCTGACTTCATTGTGGAGACGACGTTTTCATATTAAACAACAACGCCGATGTAAAATCAAAGTACTACAAACAATCATTCAGCACTGTATCCTATCCTAATTTCAAATATGCACGTATTATCCTCAACATATGCTCAAACCATTCTACATGATTACATCTTACGACCACTCCTATAACGGGGAAATAAATAATAGAGCACTTGCAATCATGTGTCAAAATTCTGCAATGGAAAATCAGACGCACCTCATTCAGCCTGTTGCGGATATCCTTCCACTTCGTTCCAGCAGGCAAAACACGCTCCACAACTCTTTCATCGCTTGTTAGAGTACGAAATCTGTGTGGCATTGAGTCAGCTGTTGCGTCAATTATACATGCCAATGACGCAAGTGCTTGCCTCGTTCCTGCCCTCCGCTTCTTCATTCCTTGGTTACCATGGTGTGAAGAGCGGACACCAAGACCGGCGTTTAATCGTTGCCTGTAGAACTCTATTTTGGACACAGACATAATTATCATCCAGCCTTTGAGGCAGACTTCTTCATTCTCTAGTGTCACATACTTACGGTCACCACCGGGGCGGACATGCTTGTGAACTTCAAGCTTGATGTGAGATCTTAGTTTGTGATCAAATGACCACATCTCATATCTTAAACTTCGAACAACTTCTGGTTCAATCTTCCGAGTACACCTTCTCATACAACACGTCTTCGAGGCAACCTCCCATATGGCTTGATCACTTATCATGCGCTGAAGTTTCTCAGAACGTTGCCTTCTCCGAGTCCGGGTAGAATTGTATTGTCGCCGAGGTCCTTGAAGCTCTCCATTCGTGCGAGCCATTCTATCCTCCTCAAATACTCTCCCCAGATCAAATAGTGATGTTCCCCGATACTTGACAAGTGTACAAGGCCAGCGGCGAACAGAGTACTTCCAGTCCGCGGGAACGTGCTCTCGCAAGATCGATTCAAGGATCAAAACACCTACATCTTCCAAACCGAGTTGACTGTTGTCGACGCAGTCACGGGGTACACACTTTCGAATGACTCCAGCACCCACAAGGTCACCCTCGGCGTTGAAAACTAAAACCTCCAGGTTCAGCCACTCCGATCGAGGAAGTCCTGACTGCAAGGGCTCTGGAATTTCATTGTGCGACTCCGGGTCGTTGTCTAGATTAGGCGCACTAGACTCTCCTTCGGAATCATTCTCCTGCAAGATGGATAAAAATCAAAACACAATAGTGTCGTATTCCACCCACCCATTCTCTCGAATCATGGATACATAAAATTAGAGGCATGATGAAAAGAGAGTTCTTCGTACCAGAGTGGACCTAGCCATTCCAACACGTTCACCCGTACTATCGCCAGTGAGTGCGGGGTCTGTTAGAGAATATCAGTGCAATTCAATCAACCGTTATCACAAGCATTCAATATGGTCCAAAAATTGGACGTCCAAAATAAAACTAAAAGCGAGGAAAAAAACCACAGTCTAAAAGCCTTGCAGTACCCTGGATTAAAGGGGACCACTTAATACTGAAAGCATAAGTCGTCCGTTACAAGTCGCCATGGCCGTGGGGTACTAACTTCCTATACAAAGGAAAATCGAACTATAAACAGAAAATTCAATCATTCGATCTGACCATTTAGAATTGGAGGCACACGAATGGCAGCTTCTTCAATCTCCCCTTCGAAAAGAATCTGCACAAAAATCAACAATTCCCACACGGTTAGCTGTCTATTTGCGTCACTGTCACCATGCAAGCAATCACATACAGAATGTTCTAAAAATGGGCGGATCTACATAATTTATCTCGTACCTCCTCCGACGCTAAGTCATGAGTGCCCGCCATTGATTATTTCCCCTACAGACATGGAACGAACAGTTATTTTAGGAACAATTCGGTAACCAGAAATATTCCCACCCAGAGAGGAACTATTACGCTTTTGGGAGACGTTAAAAAGGTATTGTCCAAGATAAAAGTAAAAGCAGGAGCAACAATTCCGTTGCCGACATTGATACCGTGACCAGACGCTCGACGACGTCACGTGTACCCAAAAATTAAGAGGACCGTCTTAAACCGAGGGTCGTGTAGGGCCGTAGCCACTGTCACTGTTGACGTCGACGACAATAACAAATCTCTTCATGAAAGATAATGAAACTAATCATTTTTTCCCCAAAACTGTTATTTCTAAGTGAATCCAAAATTGCCATGTATTAGCTGCGTTCTTACTACGGAGCACAATTAAGATGGTCCCCTGAATTTATAAACCGTAATGCATGCACCATGCACGCCATGAACCTACAGGGTCTACACATGCAGTCCGTGATAACAAAAACGAGAAATTCACCTCCGTTAACCACATGCATCATCAAAGTTCATAGTGTACTGGCTTGTATATTAAGGCGACCCCCTTAATATAAACGTACTCTGTAGAAATGAATTCTTGTGACTACAGTATTGCAAGCATTTCTCCTACCAAAAACCATCTCATTTATGAAAACAACTTCTCTCACAGAAAGGTGTTAATTCGGAAACCATCTAATATGTTATCAAAGAATATGTTATAATGACACTCCAAGGAATGGAAACGGAGACCTGAATACAAACATGAGATAACTTTCCATGAAAATAACTCATAGCTTATTTTAGATTTCTGGTATTACAAGTGAACTTAACGAAAGAGAAATTTGTTTGTGCAGGTGCTACAGCCGATTCGTGAGAAGAGACGATACACAGCTCCTACAAACCAAGCACTGTAGATGAAACATGGAATTGCGTTGGACCGATACTATCAGATTTCAAATCTTATTACAGGACTACCTTTTCATGACGTTGAAGTTCTAGGCAGACTAGTAATGCCCATAGATGCACACTTAACATAAGAGAAATGGTTCGTGGCTCTCTGACTTTGCACGACAAAATAAACTCATGGACTTCCTAGCTACGAATCATCTTTTGCAAAACACAGTCCTCAGCAACTTAAGAATGCTCAAATCGTAACGTATGACTCAAAGCAGCACGAGGAAAGGAAAGAGAAAGAAACTTACGAAGTTGGAGCTCTGAACGGGTATGCGTCCTAACGTTGTGGGCGATCGTAGAGAAGAATGAAATGGACCTCGAAGCTACAAGGTTAGCACTCCATGCAAAGGAAAGATGCAGTTCACATTTTGGGACCACTAGTTTATATAGACATGTAATGACATGGAGCCGATTTGATGTAAAACCATGAAATTGGAGGGAAACTTTCTTTGAAAATTAAATTCCCCTCTAAGAAAAGGTCAAGCTGTTTGATCTCAGATTCTTAGTAATTTACAGCCCTGAATACGACACAACGATCCACTTCCCGAGAATGACAACTACTACACTACAACACATGCATTGAAATCTGTGCATTCTAGAATGTGAACGTTCTGTACCAAAAATGGAGCACTTCATTCCATACTTATCCTACGTACTCACACAATTAAAACAGCCGCCACCAGAGTGCTCAAAGAATAGCAAAGTATGATTCCAGCTACTGCTTTCCAGAAAGCAACTATAATCTAGCTATTTGTGGAAGAGAAAACGACAAGGTTAAATAAAGAGAGGTTAACAATAGCCCAGTGACCAATACATGCAGGAACATGAGAAGGAGGGCAAAGTTACCGATATATTGATCACATGCATCGCATGAAAATTCTACAACCTCTGGCCGACGGAAAAATGTCCAAAAGCTGTTGTTGCGTTCAGTGTGCACTAACACTGTATTGAGAGCAGTAACGCAGCTCTTCTAATAGAGTCAAAACTTTTGCATGCTGGAAAAAAAAAACAGAATTCCATGTCCCAAGATTCTTCAGTGAACTAATTGAATCAAAACTCTAGAGTATGGGAGTATCGGAACAGGATTAGGCGGGAACTACTAAAGAGGTCGCCCACATGTACACAGTTGGTCAAACTCAACGTGGTCCTCGTTGCTTGCGTCCCCTATCTGCTCGGATGCCTGGCCCACTTCTGTAATGTTCACATCCTCTCCACGATGTCCATCGGATTCTCTGGCACTCCGGTAGTCATAAAACCTGATCACACCTCTGCGGTTACTATCTGAACCATCGTCGGATGGAATCTCGTCCCGTTGACCTGATGAGCCGTTGGAGATAGGCGTTAAAGCACTAATACCACCCATCGCAATTTCCTGGGATCTTGATGAATCCGCCTGGGCTCATCGAGGCAGAGCGCTCCGCGCACTCGGTGGCGAATTACTACGAGCGACCGGGAGATCTGGGCTAGCTGATCGTCGCAAAATAGAGTTGTTAATGACCCTTGGACGCTGAAGACGATAAGGCAGGCTGGGGTGTACAAGTGTGAGCTGTCTAGGCCCGGGACCCAAGACCCCATCGCTCCGACGGCGACGCATCGGCCTATGGCGAGGACGGCAGGGAGCATCCCCATTATTTTCACGGCCTGGTTGGTGAAGGTCAGGGATATCAACAGTTGACGCGGCAACAAGAACTCGTGGCATGGGAGCGGGTGCATCACCCCCTTCAGTGCTCGGAGCGAAGGATATGTTCAAATCTTAGTTTACCGTGTTGAATTGCAACTGACATTGCCGGCTCCATTGCAGTGCTATGCTTCGATCGAGCAAAGCCAGAACGATGTTGTCGTGCTCTGGTAGATAGCAAAAGCCTGTGCGTTCATGGATTGTACCCACTGTGACCATCCATTGCAGTAGTTTAACAACGGACCCCGGATGTGGGTGAGGGTCCACTGATATTGCCATTTTGTCTACAAAGAGGGAGATTCTACATGAACAACAGCTTTAGCGGAATGGAGAAAAACAAGGCACTGCTCTTGAAACCAATGTTGATCATAAACCTAAGCAGTTTTGGTGTTGGAGTAGAAGAGAGAATACGCTCAGATGATGAGAGTCTAGTTCTTACTGCGGCGGATGTCATATCGATTCTCCAAAGTTGTCTCATTCGTGTCTTAGACAAGATGCTATGAATGAAGTAGAAATTACTAAGACGTCGAGTCTAAATGTGTCCTGTAACGAAAAGACGAGGAGAATCAGCCAGCAGTATCGACAAAGTTTTCATCCAATGACCATGGCGGCATCCTCGGAGTACACTTGCAGGAATGAATCCATTGTTGTAATTCCAGGAAAAATACAGAATAACTTATTCCATATGGATATAATTCTCTAAACACGATTCTAGGCAAAAAATAATTGAAGGTGGCCCTAACTATCATTTAGTAGTTCATTGGAAAAGAAAAATAATAATAATAATTAAAGATATAAATATTAAAAGTTTCTAATCTCATCACATACACTAAAGGAATGAAGCCTTGCGTTAAATGTAAATAATGTAGAGGAGTAAATAATTTTAATGTACGGCCTTCAATGCTCCATATTTGTGTTTAAAGTCAAATCTTTAAATATGATATTATCTTTTAATTTTCTCGTATAAGGCGCGTGTAATCGTACCATACAACTTCTACTATTACCTTCTTGAGTTCTATATAAGAGCGTTAAAATGATTGAAATTAAAAATAAAAATAAGAATCTTATAAAGGAAATACTTTCAAAAGTTTAAAAAGATCTTGATTAAATTAAGAGAGTATAAAAGAGTTTTACTTAATTTTGATTCATTATACACAATCAATGTTGATAATCAAAAAATTATAACTCTATTTATAACTAAAATTACTTTAAACTTGCGATGGTTGCTGTTTAACATGTATGTTAAGAAAATGTATTAGGTCTCTTTGTCATAAAATATAGTAAGTACCATATTTGTTTTTTTTCAAAATCTTTTTATAGTCTCATTTTTATCCTCAACTTGGGGATACGATATTAAATTATCTCTTTAATTATAAGTTTTTATTTAAACATGAAAACTCAAGCTTTTAAATATTCTTAATGGAATCAATTTCCAGGAATAATTAATTCTATTTATGTTTCTTGATAAGTGCTTAGAATGGTAATTGCATTAAATCTCTATATAATACAAACAACAACAATTATTTATAAATATATAAGCCCAAGAACAAGCCTTATTCAACCTTGGAAGAATGAAAAATCTATTCGTGGAAGATTTTCAAAATGATATTAAATCCAAGATAAATGCTTATTAATTATTAAGCTGCCACTTTGCCTTACAATGACATCATAATTATCCATTTTTTGCTTCGTGCTTTACGTGATGTACTTTTATTTTTTTAAATTTCCATGGATTTCATCATAGATTTTATTTAAGAGTATTTCATTTTAAAATATATATAACAATCATTATATATTGCACTATCTGTATTATTAGTTTATTGTCTTTATATTTGTCAATCTATACTAATTCTTTGACAGTCTTTATTACATTTGTATTTTAATTAACTGTATGTGATACAACTTTCAAATATCAATTTAAAAAAGGTGTGTTCATTTCTAAAGATTAAAGACTATGCATAAATTATATGTCAAAATCTATTTTTAACAATATATATATATATATATATATATATATATATATATATATATATATATATATATATTTTTGTATATATAAATATATCTAAATATATAAGTATATATAAGCATATATATATACTAGAAGGAGAGAGAGAAAAAAAAATATATATATATATATCTATAAGAAAATAAATAAACCTCTATATTCATTTTATAAAAATACTAATATTTATAGGAAATTTATATTTAAATATTTAATAATTAACAAAAATTTAGTATATTAATGTATTAATATTAAATAGAATTTGGATTTTTAAAATTAAATACGTGTTTCTAGTGCCTCAAAGGACGAAGATAATATTGTCCATATAATTTTCTCTTTTGTTTGTCCCATGTGTTCAAATTTAGTGGTATAAAGTGACATTTTTTTTTCTAATTTCGGTTTATATGCATGACATTCGTAAAAACTGTTTTCGACCTTCTTTTTTGTATCTAGTTTAAAGTGTGCATGAAATAATATGATTGAAAAACCACGATTGTCATAATATAATAGTTTAGGCTTCTGTATTAATCCCAATTGTTGATTTCTATAAGAAATTATTTGAAAAGTAATCATTAACGAATTACCTCAATAATTAAATTGTCAACTATAGTAAGCCTTTTAAGTTTATTAAAACATTAATAGCGTGTCCTAGATTTCAAATTTTCAAAGAAAAGACTTCTAGAACACTTTTTACTATAGCGACAATGTTTTTCTTGTAGTGTGCTAAATAATAAAATGCAAGTTGGCAAATGAATTTTCTACTTGGAGTATTGTAAATCTTTGAATATCCGAAATTTCAAACATTCGAAGGTGGAGTAAGATGATGGAATATAATCGTGGCTCCTACTTGATTTCCACAAGATATTATACCTTCATCATGCTTAGGAATAAAAAATCAATTTCCAATTGAGGTAACTAATATAAGGATCTTGATGTCATATACAACGATAGTAAATATTTTGTGGTTTTTAAAGATATCTACCACTTGATAAGATCTTTTTTTTAATGATTTTCATTTATAAAGTCATTTTCACAACGTATTGTAGAAAATTAATTACAAAAAAATATGGAGTTTGTAGATGAGTTGAGAATCTAATGAAATATAATTCGAAATTATTATATATCGTTTGATAAAGTAGCCAAATGTAGCATATGAAGTTTAAGCCTATCTCTTCGGTCATCCACTACGGCAATTGATGATTTAGTGTTGTATGAAGTGAAGTCACCGTATCCAATGGTACATAAGGGAGCGCAATAATTTAGGCATTCAATGAGTGTTTTGAATTTCACTTTGAATGTCAATGGTTAGTTGAAAGGAAAAGCCAAGATTTGGATATGAATATTACTCCACACTCATTAGACATGATGCGTGACACTCTCCCTTTAGCTCTCTTTCTCGTTTGTTTTTTTTTTTTTTTTTTTTTTTTTTTTTTTTTTTTTTTTTTTAATTTTTTTTTTAATATTTTTTTAAATATTTTTTAATATATTTTTTTATTACCAACTAACCAATGACGTTCCAAAATCACCATATATTATACTATAGTTCCGCAAAAAAAAAATTGGAGCCTTCTTTAATTATTCCTCTTCATGAACTATTTTTGATCAAATCAGATATGCATGCCTAAATTTATTATGCAAAAGTAATTACGATCCATAAATTAAAGTAATGAACAATATAATTAAACACCTTGATGTCCATACAATCCTTAAAAAAATTAATTTACACCAACTGGATTCATGTACATTATTTTTAATAATAATCAAAGAGACTTATGTTATCATGCATATGAGCAGAAATGCAATCAATTCTGAAGATGATGATTCCAGCATTTGTAAAACAATTGATTGGATCCATTGAGTCTGATTTGAGTGGCCGCCACTATTGATTTCCATGAATCGTAATTAGTATTTTTAAACACATAATTACTTCAAGCATCATGAGTATTATAAGCCTTGCGTATTAT
Source organism: Ceratodon purpureus (assembly GCA_014871385.1). NCBI lineage: Eukaryota > Viridiplantae > Streptophyta > Bryopsida > Pseudoditrichales > Ditrichaceae > Ceratodon > Ceratodon purpureus. The sequence goes on along the minus strand of CM026426.1, from coordinate 13,197,707 downwards.
TAGAGAGGTGACTTCACGTCCCAAAAATAATCTGATCTGGGTAAGCCGCCACTAAGTGCACTTTCTGGACCCACAAACTCCACAATCAAGTGACTCATAGATCTAGACCGTAGCCTCAATAGATCCACTTCTAGGGCTCATGAAACGATCCCTGCTGTTCCCAATGTATTTGCACTCCGTTCTCTGGAATCCTCCGTTTGAGACTCGCACCTCCTCTCCATTAGGTGCAAAACGGGGTCTGGAAAAGGCCGTGTAAGCCTGCCCTTTCTAGGTGAACCCCTTGCTTTGGGCACCTCTGCCGCTGGCAGCGGATGCCAGAGTTGCTGCCCGCACAGAACTGCGTGGCGCACTGTGATAAGTAGTCCTCGGAATAATAGTTGAGACATGAATGACTTGGCTCGGGATTTGGTCCCAAGTGGGTAGATGGTGTCAGCCTGGGTAGATGTGAGCTCCCTCGTCGCTGAGGCGGGGGCTCTCCCTCGTCGCTGAGGCGGGGGGGGGGTGGTTGCCGGCAGATAGCGTTTTAGGTCAAGTGAGGCGGCGGCGGCGGCGGCTGCACAAACATTTGGCGGATTGCGTGCTCTGCGTCTACGGTGCTGCTCAAGGGCAAGCGCCATGGGTGTTCCTTCCCCCATTCTGTTTTTTTAGTTAGAGGTTTCGCATTAGTGCTTCTTAGGTAGCTATTATCTATTTTCCTTTGCAGTAGCTTCCTTCCTGCTCTTCTTGATGCAAGGTCAAGGATTTTAGTCTAATTCCTGCAACTAGAAGTAGTGTATTTCACGACCAGTTATGTTAACAACTTGCTCGGCAGTTGTGTTGAGTCTCTTTGAGACTCAGAGGACGGATCATTGCCCAAGCGACGGAGGTTTGGACAAGGTCACTCTGGTTTAGGCATTTGCTCTTCATTTTCGACTAGAGTACATCTCTGATTGGAATGTAGATGCCAGCCGACTGTGGATGCAGTTTCTTCTTTTTGTACTTCGTTTGATGGTTGCTCAGGTGGATTGGTGCTACCTCAAGGACTTTGGTTACAGCAATATCTGGAGGTATGGCGTGCTTCTATAACTCTCAAGGTGGAAGTGGGTGGAGGTGGTGAAGCAGCTGGTGGTGCTTCGGTTGTGCAAGGTGGATTCAGCCCAAGTTTTGGAGGCTTGGGCTAGTTCTGCTGTTCAAGGTGGAGGAGGCACTTCAAGAGGGTGTGGAGAAGTCTGCGCCTTTATTTCTCACCTCACCGTAATGCTTTCTGTTCAGGCTAGTTTGTAGTTTGTTGCTTCTGCTGCAGATGGTTCTTCTTGGAGCTAGCTGGCCTTTGGTGTTGTATTGTTATGGGGCCTCAGTTCGCTTTCATCTGGTAGTTGGGGTAGCAGGTCTTTTCAGACATGTTTGGTGCACCTTGTTGGTTGCATCTGGCTGTGATTCGTGGTTGCATCTTTGCAGCAGATTGACTTGCTAGGGTATTTATTTTTAGTCAACCTTGGTAGTGCTTAGCCTGGTTATTGACTTGTACTCTTCTTGTTTTCTGTTTTCTAGCTTAGTATGCACTTTTGCTCAGTCACCCCCGCTTAAGGTCAATCAACGATTATTAGACGTGTGGAGTGACATGATGGCCGGTAACCCCGGCCTCCTCGGTTTTTTCTGAGGTTGTTCTTTCTTTTGTTGTTTTAACCGCGGTGCGGATTTTAAAAGATGGTGTCAGCGTGCCAGTGTAGCTTGTGCCCTCCACACGCCTCGCGGGGAGGTCATTGGTTCGAGCCCCCGTGGCGGTTGCTGGCACCACGGTGGCACCTTCGGTGCCATGTCAAAAAGCACGCGGGCAGCGGCCATTTTTTTCTCTCACGTGCCGCTTACACGGCCTTTTCCAGACCCCGTTTTGCACCTGATGCTGGCATCGACCACCTTGTGTCTACGCACTCGCAGGGTCAGTTTGCATCTTCTCTCTCATCGATGCGGAGCTCCTGCGTGCTTACGAGTAAGTTTTCCTTGTTTCCAGATTGTCTTCAGACCTTACTTGTTCATACATTGCTTGGCTTCGTTGTGGTTTACTGGAATGTCTATTACCCTCTGCGAGGCTTCGGTTTTTGCCCTCTTACGTCGACAGTACTCACAGCAGAACCTGAATTCCTCACGTCGCATTTTATGTTTTCTTCGTTCAAACTTCTTGACTTCGGGTTTGTTTGCGAAATCCGGTTCTCGCTTTGAAGTATTGTTTCTTGTGCTGCGCGGTGACGGGAGCATCTGAAGCGCCGCCGCAACTATGGCCAAGAGCACTTCATCAGGACTTTTGCGAGGTTTGTTCTTGAAATGTAACCTTCATTTTCAAAGCTCTTTGACATACCATTTTGCTTTTGGTATTTTGCTTTCGTTTAGGGCGTCATGCTAGTGTTGTCGAGTAGTACCCCTCCTTCCTCCCTCGCTCCCCCCCCCCCTCCCCCCTCATCCCATTTCATCAGGAAAACTGTACCCAAATCTTTCAATCCCGCTCAATGGTCCCCGATTTACGGATAGTTGAGGGTCTCATGTACTGGTCCGATGTTGCTGTTCCGTAGTTTCCATCGATTTTCCGGAATGGACCTCTTTTCCTTCCTGTTCTACAAAGTTGTGCGCTTTTCACGTTGTAGACTACAATTACAAAAACATCAAAAAACCTCAATTTGCAGAGCTTGCTATTCCATTGAAAGTGTTTGGTTTTGGTATTGAATTTGCTTCATTTGTAATGGTATCTTCCGATTTATTCCGTTCCTTGTGTAGACATCAACAGTATAGCAGTGAGAATGAGGTCAGGGTAGTCTAATCTATTCTTTTTTTATGCTCATTATATTCGGAATACAGTACTCGAGGTCCACAATTGTAGATCACATTGCTGGGGACTCAATTCTGTGGATTTAAAAGTTGTCCTGTTTGATACTGTTCGATGTAGCATTGAGATGAGCATGTCATTCTTTTTGTTGGGTCATAGTACGTATATTACCTTCCTATCTGCACAATCCTGATGTTATTCAAAATCTACCGACCTACAATAACAATGTGATTAGCGTCTTTCTCAAGAAATGGTCTTCACTAAAGGTTTTGTTTGAATTACATAGTACTATACAGTCTTCGTCATACAATCTCGGGTGCAACTGCTTCACTGTTATTAAGTTACTCATAGAATTTCTTTGCCATATTAGTGTGGCCTCTTAAATACTTTTACCACATTAGGATGGTCGCTTTAACTATGTCTTCTAAGTTTAAGGTGGTCGCCTTAATTCTATACTTCATTCAAATTCAGGTGCCTACCTTAATCTTCAATAAAATTTTGCCTCGGTCCTGAACGTCATCGCACTGTTTTGCTCTTAGAAGAAGGTAAACCACAAGGGTATTGTCTAGCACCCTTCCTCTTGAATTAAGATGGTCACCTTAATCTTTTGTCACATTCCCAATGCTTGATTAAGGTAGTGGAGAAGGTCCCGGTCTTCTCAAAAAATCTACAACCATCCGTGTCGCCATGTTTGTTCCGAATCCCTCATCTACTGAATGAAGTCGATGTCAACTATAATCTGTAATCTCAATTAGGTGGATTAAGGTGACCACCTAAATCCTTATCAATGTAGTCTACTCTATTAAAACATGCTCAAATGGCCATTTCGCTCTTCTTAAATTTGAGTCTGTTCTGTCTAGGAAAGAAAATCTGAATGTGAGTTATGGTGAGAGAAGTTTACGTATGTGGAATATATTGGTCAAGTTATACAATTGAGGAACATTATAATCAATTGAACTGTGATAACTGAAGGTCTCAGTCCATTCATTTTAAGGTGATTGCCTTAATCTTTTTTGTTATTCACATATTTATCACCTAGCCATTCTCACGGCATGTTGCAACTGTTTCCATTTGCAGGATGGCTACATCCGATCCCTTCCTTTTCAAATTTGCACTCCGGCAAGATCAATGTCCCGACGGGTGCGACGACGACTTCTTTGAGGAGATTGATGAGGTGAAATTCACTTTGAAGGCGGATGTACTTGATACAGCAGCATGTTGGATTCTGAAAAGATGGAGCGAGGAAACAAAGAAAACATGCTTGCTTGTCAAGTTCCTGGGATCCGATGAGTATGTCTTGGTGAACGGATACCATGTCGTCAACACCGAGGTATACAGAATGAATCATTCTAGAATGCGGGAGTTTTGGAAGGAGTCTAGCTTATCCTCCTTTGTTTCGGAGACTTTTCAGAAAGTATCCAATAAAGCAGGGGTAATAGAGAGACAGGTTTCGAAGTTGGTACTAAAGGTGGTTGAATCTGGAACAAAGAAGAAAGCGAGGGTTTCTAAAAAGGATAGCAGAAACACCTCCGCGGTCACAAATTCTCGTACAGCAGGAGTCACGGAAGCTGTCCGCGGAGCACCGAAAAAAGTTCCTCGGGGAAAGTCGAAGGCCAAGAATTCTGAGACACCAGGTACAAAGGAAGCGCAAACGTCAAAAAAGACTGAGCAGGAATCCGAGGCAGATCCCCCGATTAGACACAGCCTCCCGACAAATAGAAACGCCGATGGAACCGTAGTCGCAGAGGAGTGCATTCGTAGGTTTGCGAACTTCGAAGCTGACTTTGGAAAATACTATCCTCTTGGATATAATACCATTGTGGACGTAGATATCACAATGGTTGACATAGCACCATGCAACTTCATAGTACGCGTTCTGGAAAACGAAGGTGTGACAACAGTGTACAACACCTTGATGACTCAGGTCGTCCCGAACAAGCAAGTATTGTGCCTATACCCTCAAGGATTAACCGAAATTCCTAAAGATTGGAATCCAATAAAAAAACTCTGGGCAATTAGTGGGCAGCATACCAAAGAATCCAATAAAAGACTGGGCAATTAGTGGGCAGCACACCATAATGGCTGCAAATCGAATTATCGCCAACCCTGATGTCGTTTCTACAAGGAAGGATCTGATGAAGACTTGGAAAGCACAAATCGTTTGGAACCTCGAAGCTTGGAAAATCCAGGCAATTTGGAGTACTATAATCACTCAAATCAAATCAACCCTTTCAAGCCCACGTGGGCTTCAAATATCGTACATGTTAGGCGTATTTGGGAGCAGTTGGGGAGGCCAAAAAGGACGCGAGTCGATGCATCCGACAAATCAAGCCCCGGAATGAACAAGAAAAGGGCCGATTGGAATGTAAGTTTCTATTTCTTACTTGAATACCAGATAGTCAATGTAACACATAGTTGCCAATTCTAACAGACTTGGAAATTAGTGTAAACTTTACTCAATTCGATGTTTCGAACGTGTCTCTAGTTGAACTTATGTTCATCTCGTTAATTAGAATTAAGGGGGTCACCTTAATCCATCATATTCTTAGCTTTGGCTTCATATTTACTCCATCCATAACTCAAACTCCGATACTAATTTTGCGGGCCTTTAGTTTATTATTTGATTCTCGTTTTCAGAAAGTCCATCAGATTTAGGTGATCACCTTAATTTTGTTCAATAGTTATTCTCTTTCCAATAAACTGTTCCTTCATAGAATCCAACATTGCTATGGAACTAGGTCTGATTCGGCAAGAAATGAGGTATACACCTTAATATATGAAAAAACCACTTGTCTTCTTTTGCTTACGATGTTCACTGGTATCTCATACGCTCGTTTTGTCCTATCCAGCGATTCCTGAACTCCATGATCGAGACTTTATCCAGTGTTCAGTCAAAGAAAGATATGATGGAGAAGGATGATAAGCTGATCAAATGGAGCTACAACGATGTCCGAAACGAGTGGGCGCTGGTTCGTTCAAGTGATAAATGCTGGGAGAAGTGGGAGAGATTCTTCGCAGCTCATGTTAAGGGTGAGCTTACTTGCCCGGAGTTAGGGCACCTAATCAAGGATACGCCAAACTTCAAGAACAACCTGAAAGCAGTTGCTTTCCTGTCTAAGAATTGGTTCAGATGTTTGGAATCATTGACGAAAAAGGAAATTATGAAGATGGCGTCGTACCTGTTGAACGAAGAAACAAAGGTAGGGAAGCCCGTGCCGATTTACTCAAAGGTAGTGCCTTTCAGCATGAAAACCAGCATCAAGAATCGCAACATTCATTTTGCTTTAGAGTGAGGCAACCGTAAGAGAACAAAACGACATGTTATTCGAGAGTTTGACAGGTTTACAGAGATGAAGTTTAAACTCATGGAGAGTTCCGCTTCAATAGGACTAGATGAGGCGAATGACGTGAACTTGGATAAATGGAGAGACTTCAAGAAAACACACATGATCACATCAAAGACGATGGCCAATGTAATCGACTCGGCCGGTGAGAAATTCTTCAACAATTTCGATGGTAGAAACAGGACGGACAAGGGGTACCTGCCAGCAGCATTTGTTGAGTCAATGAGAGCCATTGTAGACACAAAATCTGAGGATGCCCTGTCTACATAATGTGGTTTTTGCATGCTCGTCCAGAAAGATTACAGATCAAATGACGGAACATTGGTGAAAACCTGGAAACTACGTTCCTCTACATGGCTTGAGTAAGACCCAAATTCGTGAGAAGACAGGAGTAGACTGGGCTGCTGTAATTGACTTTCGCAATGTAGAGGGCATTCTCAGCGGGTCCGATGATGACAAATCGTTTTGGGACTCGGTTGTGAAGAAGTTGGAGAATTTTAAGATGCCGCGATGGACCGAGACACCCATCTGGGTATGGATTGCGGACGACGCTCGTAAGGAACAGGTTCGAGCTTTATACAAGCGTAAGTTGCGTACAACACATCAGAAGCCTGTGGAAGCATTTTACCACCCGCACCCTCTCGAAGGTTTCAAGACTGATAAAAAGGTCAAGGGGAATGTGGTAACAATATACTACATCGTCAAAGAGGATTGGAAGGTACCACCGTTGACGAATGTTTACAGGTCCCCGAAAATGAGACATACACCGAAGGAAAGCTCCGATTGTATCCTGGAGATTTTAGGATGGAGACATATATTCGACTGCTTCAAGATGTATCTAGACCGTTCAAGACGGTCTTGAACATATTCGGAGGTGGCAAACTGATGCCCGCATGCCAGGTAATTGACCATTGTAATTGTTGATCTCATGATGCTGAACATGGCACAACGTGGGCTCCTAGATGAATTCGATTCGAAATGTTAGGTACTTTGCATCTAGAGATGAATTCTGTGCAATACCAGTCAATTTCATTGTCAATGTGAAGGCCAAGAATAAGGTGGCCACCTTAATCCCACATTGTAAGGTGGGCCACGTAATCGATTAAAGTGGACTAAGCTGCGAAGACGAACACATAAAACCTCTCCGAAGTTTTTGTTGTAGTGTTTTGATTTTGAGTATAGAAGACTATAGTTAACGGATCACCACATTTGTTTTCTCACATGCCTCATAAATTAAGGTGGCCGCCTCAATCTAACAATTTCTTCTGTGTACGCACATGTTAAAGATCCAGGTTTACAGTTTCTGCGACCAGAGTTCTGTTGCCGAGTTAGAGGCTATGAAGTCAAAGGCATTAACAATGAACCACAAGGATTATCATTCAACCTTCACGGACTGTCCCGAGCGGAGGCAGTAGTGCCCTAAAGAGGGTGACAGCGGGAGTGGCAGGACAGAACCAATGGAGACAGGCGGAGGTGATCAGAGTATGTCCGCAGGAACATTTGTCACAGGGAACCCAACAGCAAGGTGATGCAGATACAACTCACGTAAGAAGAGATTTACGAATACGTCGTCACGATGCAGAAGACGAAATGCTATAGATGGATTCCGAGGATTATGTATCTCCAATGAGCTACGGGAGTTCACCAACTTTTGACCAGCTTCTGCCCCTCCCGAGCATTACAATCCACGACTTCTCTCCTCGAAAAAGTTGAAGGGGTGTGATGAGAAGAAACCCCGAAATTATTTTTCTTGAGAAGGAGATTAAGAGAGCTGAGCTTGAGGTGAAGTTGAAGATGCTAAGAGAAAGTCTAAACTCTGGCAGCTCAGGCGTTTCTCAAGGAGGATATAGACCTCCTTTTCATGCTGGGTACGGTGGATATCAACAATACCGTGGGAGTTAGTACATTGAGGATCAGTACAGCGAGGGACATATGGATTGTGACCCCAAGTTTGACGATCCTGGTTTAATCCATGGCCCACTCTCAATACTCCCGCGGACCTTATTCCACCTCTAGAGGTTCACCGTCAAGGTTCCGAAGTCAACTCGCCATCACCAATGAAGCGCCGGTGCCAAGTTCAAGATTGCCGATTGTCGTTGAGCCCATGGAGTTCGAGCCTGGGGGGGATGTTCCGATGGTCAGGGCTTCAGATGTATCAGAGGAACCTGAAAATGCGTGTGTGACGTTGAAAGAACAGCCAGATCCGGGCTGCTCAATGGCTAATTCAGTGGAGGACAGTGAAATTCAAGAGGATACCCTAAATCTAACTCAGTTTGAGCCTATGGTGACTCTCGATAGCCATTCCCGCATTGTTTAGTGGACATGAAGTTACAGGTCCCCTCTACGGATTTGATTATCGAGCCAAATGGGGGAAAGAGCCCTGGTTTAACGGATAGCCTAACATGCGGAAAAACGGATACCCTTCCCTCTCCTCCTACTCTTGGAATTCCACCTCAGGTTGACAACCTTGTCACTGGGATTAAGGAGTCCACCTTAAATCTAACGCCTAGTATAGCGCATGGAGAAGAGGACGTGAGTGGACATGTTGACAACATGACACTGGGATTCAGGAGACCACCTTAATTCTAAACCCAATAGCGCAAGGAGAAGAGGTCCCGAGTCCACATGTCAACCGTGTCATTGGAATTCAGGAGTCCACCTTAATTTTGACGCCGATAGCGCAAGGAGAAGAGGTCCCGAGTCAACGTCTTGACAACCTTGTCACGGGGATTAAGGATCCCACCTTAAACCAATCGAGTGCTGGAGCCGAGGGCAGAGCTCTAAGTCCAAGTATTCATCCACCTTTGGTCTCAACACTTGAGAAGGGCAGTGGGCATGTCCTTGATAATCCTTATGTTAGGACGTGGAACACACCGTTTTAGGTGATGATGATGAAGCTCCTCAGGAATCAGGAAAGGGCAACGATTGGTAAATGAAAATGAGGTTGAAGGTCAGACTAGTGGAATAGATACTTCTAAGGAGATCCCAGAAGGCCCTAAGAAGCTAAAGAAGTTCAGGAGCTAGGGAGTTTGGAAAGACGGACGTTGGAACGTCTCCTTGGGTGCAACGAAGGA